>CM037155.1:27590028-27851124 GCA_020921065.1 Vaccinium darrowii | reverse complement strand
CTCCACTAAATATCAAGGCCCAGTTTGTGGATGTGGGGTACCAGCCCCCCTCAGAGCTTCAAACCAAGACCCAAATCGGGGAAGAAGATTTTTTGGTTGCATTAACTATAAGGTAAATTCGTGCATAATTTTTGATTTCCTTTTCAATTTCAAAACCCTAACAACTTCCATGCTTTCTGTAGCAACCCACTGCATGTGGGTTCTTCCTTTGGCTTGATCCCGAAAAGGACATGGAGAAACAATTCCTACAAGCAGAAAATCAAGTGCTCAAAAGAGAGAATGAAGCACTGGTCAGAAAGAATGAGAAGCTGAGAAAAAAAAACAAACAAGCTGAAGCAAAAGTGTTGGGCTACCAGAAAAAGTTTTGGTGTTTTTTAGCTGTATTCATTGTTGTGTGGTTAGGTAAAGACTTTGTAAATGTTCCTAACACAAGGAACATGAAATATCTACCATAGTTCAGCCCTAGTTGAGTTTCAAAATGCAATGTAATGTTGAGTTTCAAACTGCAATGTAATGACACTCTCATTTCAATGCTACTGATGTGTATCAGACTTCAGCAAAATTCAGACTTCAACATTTGAAAATTACATAACACAAAATTCACAATTCCAGAATTCACTACTGTGTAACCCAGAATTCACATTTCAGAACGGCGTAACATTACATTTCAGAATGGAATAAAAAAAGGCCAGATGCTTAGTTCCTAATACTACAGCCAACAGCAAACATCAAAAAGGCCAGATTCCTAGTCATTGTTCTCAACCCATAGTACTGGTAGTTCAGAATCCATTAATTACATTTTATAACAAAAGTGGGTACTTTCATCAAACGAACACTTGATATCCCAATTCAGTGTCACTTGGACTTTAATTGGAGGACCCTTGTGTGCCAGGAGGTGCAGTTGTTGTCTGGTTGGTATATGCTGAAGCAGCTCCCCACATCAAGTCCTTGTACTCCTTACCCTTACAAGTCTTCTGAAAATTGTCATAGAGATGCCTCATACAATACCTGTGCTCCACATTGGGTAGAAGTCTGTCAAATGAGGTTATCAACCCCTACAAATGAATAGACAAAGTGGTTATCAGTTAACAATATGAATTGAAACAAATTGATGAAATGAATTGAAACAATTTGATGATATAAGTTTACCTTCTGCCTAGGTTCATTCCTACCCTCATCATTCCTAGGTTGACTGCCATCCTCATCATTCCTAGGTTGATAGCCATCCTCATCCATGTCATCATCAGATGAATCATCCAAACCACTTGTCTTATCCGTCTCACTCCCACTTCCACTGTAATCAGGGTCACTTACATCTGAATCCACTTCCCCCTCACCATCTGTTTCTTCTGCCCCTCCATCATGGGGTTCTTCTTCCCCTCCATCATCTGGTTCTTCTTCCCCTTCGTCTTCTGGTTCTTCTGCCCCTCCCTCTCTCTCACTCTCACTATCATCCCCAAAATCAAAAGAGACATCCACATAAACATTGATTTCACTACCAATCTCATACATTGTAAACATTTCCCTAACATTTGTCTCACATTGTAGCTCACTGATAATGTCATTAGTTGGGGTGGCTTGTGGAAGCTTGAAATACACTTTACTTTGTTGGGAACATTGTAACCCACCCAATGTTTCAACTAAGTCATCGTAATGGTATCTGTCAATGTCTAGCACTATAGATGTGGCCACATCCCCACCCTCATAAAACACTTGTGGTTCCTCCACAACTAACCTACCCTTTACATGAATCAATAGAGTCATAACTTTGACACCCATATCTGGTTCTTCTTCCCCTTCATCTTCTGGTTCTTCTGCCCCTCCCTCTCTCTCACTCTCACTATCATCCCCCATATCTGGTTCTTCTTTCCCTTCACCTTCTGGTTCTTCTGCCCCTCCCTCTTTCTCACTCTCACTATCGTCCCCCAAATTAAAAGGGTCATCCACATAAAGTATGATTTGACTACCAATCTCGTACATTGTAAACATTTCCCTAAGATTTGTCTCACATTTTAACTCACTGATAATGTGATTAGTTGGGGTGACTTGTGGAAGCTTGAAATACACTTTACTTTGTCTGGAACATTCTATCCCATCCAAGTTTTCAACGAAGTCACAGTAACGGTAGCTGTCAATGTCGAGCACTTTAGTTGTGGCCACTACCCCACCCTCATAAGACACTTGTGGTCCCTCCCCAACTAACCTACCCCTTACATGAATCAATACAATCATAACTCTGTCACCCATATTGACAAACTGCAAAAATATCCAAAACAGACAAGGGTCGAACAAATAATTATAACTATGTTCAATAATGCATAGACAGTGTGTGGAATTTAAAAGGGGGAGCAGAGTAATACTTTTGGTTCCTACTTTTGGTCACCCATATCCACAACACTGCAGGACAATTACAAAAATAACACACAAAAACAAATAACCATATGTAAGTCAGAGAGGGGGAACAAGAATTAGGAAACCATAGTGACAGAGGGGGACCACTGTCTAAACATAAGCGTTTTTTAGGGTTAAAGAATGAAGGGTACAATGACTATTATAAGCAAGAAAGCACCTTTAGGGTTACTAAAATAGTAGCAAGGGACCACCATCTAGGGACGAGCTTTAGCTTTAAAAAAATCACCAGCGTTTAGGGCACCACTATCTATATATATATACACACACATACAGATTCGTAAACCCATTTCTTTGGAAACTTGTGTTCTTCGTCTGTCACAAATAAAAACCCTAAAAAACGTTCAATCCTTTACAAACGAAGCATGATATACAGATGTAAGGTTTATTAGGGTTTCTAAATCTACCGTATTTGCTTCGAAATCAGGGTCGTATTTGCTTCGAAATCGGACACGTACCCATTCGTATTTCTAGAATTTGCAGCTGGGTTTTTAAGTTCTTCGTCTTACAAATGCAACATTGTCCTTGAAATCGACCCATTTTAACAGGTCAGATCGATCGAACTTAGGGTTTTCTTTCGTTCATCGGAGAGAGAGAGAGAGAGAGAGAGAGAGAGAGAGAGAGGAGATAATAGAAGGGATCGTACTTTGGGGCTGCAAACGTAAAAACCCGAACTCCCCAACCCTTATATACGAAGGGGTATTATGGTCAGAAGACATGTTCGTTTTGACGCCGTTTGGCATTTCACATAGGTTGAAAGATGAGGGGGGTGTGCTTGATGGGTTTTAAAGATGAGGGGGTGTATGTGTAGAAGAGTGATAGATGAAGGGGTCTAAGTGATTTTTACCATTTATTTATTTTCTAATCACTCGTTAATCAAAATAAGACCTACTTCATTTGGTAGTTCTGAACTAATCCATTACACACGTAAAAGAAAGATAGAACGGTTCGATCGCCATGTACAGCATTATATCCCATCCCAAATCTCCCCAGTGTGAAAATTAATTCGTGCGAGGTAGAAGTGCACCAAACATTCCCCTAAAAAGATTTAGGCTTAAATCAAAATTAACTAATTCTTTTTTAGTTGTCTGCACTACATATCACTAGTGTTGTACCCGTGCTATGCACGGGCGAGATCAACATGCACTTTCAATATATGTACATGGCGTAATATGTAGCATTTAGATCAAAATCATAAGTGCATAATATATATATCTACAATAAGATAATTGTAGCATTGAACATTAAACACAATTTCTGGTATCCTGGTGGTAATATCAGTTAGTAAATAAATGATCGATGAAAACATGAGCAGTAAATTTGAAAAAATCCCAATGGAAAAAATCAGTTAAACTCTCTTTTGTATATCATTAGTTTCCTTTTCACTTTGCAAAAATCCCAATGGAAAAAATCAGTAGCATTTGCATAAAAGCCAACAAAACAAAAGAGCATTTAAACTCTCTTTTGTGAATTAATCGCATAGTCCTTTTCAAAATTACTTCATGCATGCAAGAGTCCATGTATTTACGATGGACGGACGATACATCTTAACCGTACAATTCTTTGCTGACCCAAAAAAAAACGTCACCCCGCCATGAGTATTTTTTTCCCCTAAATTTATTGCTCATATTTAGGTCTCAGTTTACTTACTATTTTTTTCCCCGATCGCCAATTTAGTTACTCTTATTAACACCAGGAAACTATAAATTGTGTTTAAATTTTAATAGTCACATGCTACCATTATCTTATGCTAGATATATTATGCGTGTATGATTAGGGTCCACCTACCACCTATTATGCCATGTACATACATTGTGCATGCAAATTAATCTCGCCCGTGCATAGCACGGGTTCAACGCTAGTACTATATATGGCAATGTAGTGGGGGCCTTCAAAACTATCCAAATCCCAATCCTGATTTTCTAGAATTTTCAATTATTTTTTTACCCACTAAAATCCACGTGGAACATAGACCTTACTTTCCTCTAAGTTTTAACACCCAACTGCCCACTCCCTACAAATTTTCTCACGTGCCCATTCCTGAAAGTTCTCTTATTCACTGGAGCAAATTTTGAAAATTTGCAAAAAAACGAAAGGAAAAAACTCCCAAACTACCACGTCCATCATGGCAGGCATGAATATGTACTTTTACGGAATAGCTAAATCTAACCTTTCAACTGGCAGTAGTAATTCAAAATTAAACATGAATCAGTTAATGAGGCCAGTTTTCAACTACCCATTGACATTCCTGATCGTGAATCGTGGGAGATAAAACGATTCAGTTTCCTCACGTCTGCCTATAAATTATTGCTCTCCTTTGCTTTATTTTCTACAATCAAAGATTTTCTACAATCAAAGAAAATGGCAGAGAACAAAGACAACCCCACTCCTCCCTTCACTGATGAACAGATAGAAGCCATTGCTGACCGCTGCATGCACCTTCTGGCCTTTATAAGGTCTAACATACGGGCAGAGATGCTCTCTATCCGCAATCTGGTGGAAGCTCTGACAGTGAGAGTTGAGATGCTGGAGGACTCTTCTCGTCTAGGGAGCTTTAAGGAGAAGGCTGGTCCCAGTGGCCGTAATCCCAAACGTCCCTTTGGTGATGGATCCAACTAAAGGATTCATCATGGGACCGTGAGGATTGTTTAAAACAATCTTTATTTTGGGTTTTATGGGCATTAAAAAAAATAAAAAAAAGGCCTTACAAGGCTTATTATTATTATTTATTTGAATCTATGCATGTCATGGCCCATTTAGGGGCACTATGGTATTAATTAATGAGAATGGCTTATCGTTGTTATCTCTCTCCCTCTATCTTATATGTTGATACGTTCCCAAACTGATGGAAAATATTTGAAGAAATATTTTCCATCAATAATTCGCATTCGATGTTTTATACCATCTATCGATTGAAGATGGTAATCACCCCTTTTTGCGATTTTTTGAATACGAGTAGCTATAATAATTTGTAAAATAAATCACCAACTGCAAAACTGCAAATGATGATATCCATGTCTTTTAATATCCACAAAATTCCCCTATCAATCACTACTTTTAGTTTTGACTATTTAATTATTTGTCAAAGAGTCAAAGAGGTTACATATAAACTACAAGTAAGGTGTTTTTAATGAGTTTTGGCTAAGAAGTCATGTCGACATAATTTATCGAAAAGGTGAAAACAAATGTCTTCCTTGTCTTTATTGACATTACCGATTGGCCAAAAAAACAATATATAACAAAAGATTTAGGCCTAAATCATAATTTCGATTTTTTTTAGTTAACTACCATATACATATCATACACAAAATGTTAGGCATACGAGAGAATTGGCGTATTTAGGCCTAGTTTTGCAAAAGATTTTAGCACCCAGGTGCTAAAATCATGATTTTTCAAATAAAAAAATGAAGTGATTTCGTGTATCGTTTTTTGATTTTTTTTGCACCAAACTAAAGTACACGAGGAGTACTTTAATTTGGTGCGAAAAAAATCGAAAAACAATACACAAAACCACTTCATTTTTTCATTTGAAATATCATGATTTTAGCACCTGGGTGCTAAAATCTTTTGAAAAATTGGGCCTTAGTAGTATAAAAAAAAAGTATAGTGACCATAATAAAACAAAACTATCAGATTATACCATCTGTAACATGGCAACATAATCAGATTTTACAATTTGACCAAACTCAATCCCATCGTATTAACCAGTTTCGATTAATACTACTATCGGACCAGTACAATTCCTATAGGATTATAAAATCTGCACCGTACGTTGGCCCGAGCCTGACGAACTAATTTTGATATATCATTTGATGAATACCGTATAAAATTCCATATGTTAACATACGCATACTATATTAGTTTCATCTTCAAAATTGTTCAAATATATGAATTTTTTACACTACGTTCACAAGCCCAAATCCCATCATCAAGTTTCTGATCGAATACCTAATCTATCCATAATCCAATAATCGAAATTGGGGGTGGCCATCATAATGATCATATACAAAAAGCCCCACTTGGAACTCATAGTCCAACTTACTTACAACATAAAGTCAAAAGGATGACATGAAATTTACGATACAGGCACTACATAATGCATCTCCCATTTTGCATACTCGACGTACAACATTAGGTACATGAAAGATCTAGAGTAGCCAAGAATCTATGATTGTAGAACCTGATATCAATATTTGACCAGTTTGGTACCGGTAAAAGGGTATGTCGAGTGTTAGAGAAGCTACTGCATTATCGTTACACTGGAGCGGTACTGGTGCAGCTACATTTCCACTCTCATTTTATTTACAATTTCGTACCAAAACTTAGGACGGTCGATGACTATCCCTAACATGGTAAGGAGATGCGTTTGTAGGCGTGATCCGAAATTTACAATTTCGTACCAGCACTAGCGTACTGGTAAAACATTCCTATCGGATTTTACAATCTAATAAATGGAAAATACATCATACTGTACAATCCAAAATGTGACATGTTTTATAGCTTATAAAATCCGACAAAACTATATGCCAATATTTTTTACATATAAAAGTAGGATAACAAAATCTAATTACTTAGAAAATGGGTTTTCCATTTTAGGATTTAGAGAGAAGCAGTGAGAAAAAGAGGTGGAAAACTAGAAGTTAAAAAGAATTAATGTGTGGAGAAATTTCTAACACTAATTCTTTCATGAAATTTTCTACTAAAGAGTTAGTAGAACAGTTTGTTCTAAATAAGTGAGTTGTGTTACAAGTTTTTTTTAATAAAAAGTTTGCTTAAAGTTTTCTTGGAAAAGATTTTTCTTTTTTTTTTTCAAGTTCAGAAAGTAGTTCTTTGAAAAAGAGAGATTTTCTAAAAAGTATATTCTAAATATTTATATAAAATTTTGGTGTGAAAATTTTATGATAAAGATGTGTTCAAATCTTTTGGTCATAATTTTCTAGAAAGGTCAATTTTGAGAAATTGCAAGGAAAACAAAGTTTACTTATTTTATTTCTTTTAGAGAAGAAATAAGTTGGGTTTTAAAAGAAAAGGAGAGAAATTAGATTTTTGGATAGAAAATAAATTTTACATGCCGCAGGTTGCCGCATACGGGACCTGCGGCATAGGGCAGAAGTGCAAGGCAGGCCCGCGAAACAGCCTTTTTTTTTTGGCAGACTGGTTAAATGAATTGGTAAAACTAATATTCAATAACTCATTTTATATACAATTTCGTACAAAAACTTGGCAATTGGTTTCTAGTTTCATCTTCAAATATATGAATTTTCTACACTACGTTCACAAGCCCAAATCCCATCATCAAGTTTCTGAATACCTAATACCTAACCTATCCATAATCCAATAATCGAAATTTAAGGAGGACATTGTACTGATCATATACAAATAGCCCCAATAGCAACTTATAGTCCAACTTACTTACAAACATGAAGTGACTGAAATCAAAAGGAGGACATGAAATTTACGTTATAGGCACTACATAATGCATCTCCAATTTGGCAAATTCGACGTACGCAACATTACGTACATGAAAGATCTAGAGTATGTGTTGTTGCCCAGTATCTATGATTGTAGAATCTGATTTCAATATTTAACCAGTCAAATACTGGTACAAAGGGTATGTCGAGAGTTAGAGAATCTACTGCATTGTCGTTGCACTGGAGCGGTACTGGTGCAGCTACATTTCCAGATTGAACTAAAATTTCCAGATTCAACCAAAACCACTCCCTTTCCAAAAACAACCAGAACAAAAAATACACAACTTCACAAGTTACACTACAGATCCGCAAATATATTATACAAAGACATCTATATCAAGTTCAACGGGCATGAAGCAATAGTAATGACTACAGAATAACCAATGGAGCTAATACAAAACATCAAAACCAATTCAAGGAGACTGAAAAAGTAATAGAATTGAGCTAACAACTTCAAACAAAGAGTAGCGCAACAATACTTCAAACCACGAACTACCACAATTCAAATGGAATATATCCTCATTCTCATCACTCTCACCATTGTCATTTCATCACTCTAACCATCCGCGTCGCCATGCTCATCACCTTCACTCTGACCATCGTAGCCTACGCGCAGGAGTCAGCCTACGCGCAAGAGCCAGGAGCACCACACGAGGCACTGCATACCAGAACATGAATGACTGCGCACAGAGTGATTACACATTTCATTCAATCACACTCGAAAACATGAATGACAGGGCAAAACATGGCCTCAATTGTCTCAGAGATGATCTACTTCCTAAAGTGCATACAAGATTGGACAAGATTATGATGGACGAAATGCCGGTCCTCATATAATGAAAAACAAGTGGGACAGAGAGGTCTTTGTCACAATAAAGAAAGGAGAGACAAGAAGTTAACTTTACTTCCCGGTATTGTAGAAGAACAATGTGCAAGACCTCCCTGTGCATTGAACATGAACTTCAACCAAATAAATTTCAAACTTACCAAGCAATCATTCAATTGAAGGCTTTGATGACAACTTTGGACATGTGCGCTTATCGTGCCCTGCACACTTGTAGTGCCTGCATTGCCTAGGCTTCCTTGAATTTGGGGCTGTGGAGTTCTTCCCAGGGTTGCCTTTCGTCTTAGCAACAAGCGGATCCCCCACACCAAACAAATCTTGCACATAACTGGTTTCACCAAGTGAGGTCGTGCACTCCTTATTCTTTCCCATCTCCCAACGCTTCCTCATCCAAGACGTCATTTCGTGCCCCAAGTCCTTAGCATCTTCAAAAGAGTCCCGGGAGTGGGACGCATAAAATGACATCAAATTGTAACCGGAACTCAATACACCATACCGTGCTGCGTGGGTTGAAGATAAAGATTGAGGTATTTGTCCAACCGTAGGGTGATGGGCCTCAGGGCAAGCACTTCTCGTCCATATTCGCATGACTAAACTGGTGGGAATGGCCAATAGCTGTTCTTGTTTCATTACCATTATCATGTGGCAACAGGGTAGACCAAATGACTCAAACATCAAGCAAGAACATTTCATTTTACTATCAATTGGAAAATACTCGACCGTCCACTTCCTTTCTGGATGTGAGTACACCTCAATGAAGTACAACCAACGTTGTAACTCGTCAACGCGCTGCTCCACAAGCAATGGATATGTGCGTTGAATTTCATCCTGAAACAATTTGAACATGTATTGTGTGTAGACCTCGGTTGCATTCTTCTCTAAACTTTTCAATTGCGTGATTAAGACGGGCGTACTATGCTCTGTCGCCGTCTTAGCCTCTACATCGGCAAGACGCAACCTAACAACTAGCCCGGTGGTACTGTTCAACAAATTCATAAAGTCTTAGCCTTACTGTTAAGAACCGATTCAAATGACGGTTCATGCCTTCACAACGCTGAGTGGTCCTCATGCCAGCAAAAAAATGTCCAAGAAGGTATGCCTCGGCCCATCTTTCGCGGTCCCTATAGGTCTCCAACACCCAATTGTTTGTCTGTAGCCCATAATGTGTTACCATGTCAGCCCATAGACTTTCAAATTCTTCAACCTCACATTCCATTTGCATCAGATTTGTAAAGTCTGTTACGAAATCGGGTTTGTGAACATTTTTCATGGCATTTCGCTCCAAATGCCATGAACATAGGCGATGCCGGGCATTTGGAAATATATTTATAATGGCGTTGCGCATTGCCAAATCACCATCTGTCACCACGGAGATGGGATGTTTACCATCCATAGCCTCCAAAAATGTTGCAAGAACCCAATTGTATGTCTCCTCAGTCTCCGTACACAACAAGGCACACCCAAATATGGTCGTCTTAAAGTTATTACTCACGCCAGCCAATATGACAAATGGCTTCTTGTACGCATTGGTCCGATATGTTGTGTCGAACACTAACACATCCCCAAATGATGCATATTCCATCCGAGACCTCCCATCTGCCCAAAAGAGGGTCTCCAAACGGTCATTCTTATCAACAGTGTACTTCACAAAAAATAACGGGTCAGTGCAAACCTGAGCATGTAGATATCCAAGTGCACCCTCAGCATCCCCATTTTTTATTTCTTCTTTATGAATTTGGGCCAATTTGTTGCGCAAATCTTTTTAAGTGAACCCCACGTTATATGAACCCCCAGACTGACATGTCATGTAGTCCATTATTTAGTCCGCCTTCACGCCTACCTTCCTCAGGGCCATTGCCTGAGCCGTGTCAGCATCATTCAACCTTCTGTGCGACCTCAGGAATGGAGCACAACATTGTGCCACAACCGAATGGTTGTGTAATCTAACAAATTCTTTGACCATGTACTTTTGTGTTCCGGCCACATAACGGACACAGAATTTGGCACCACAACCCATTCTTGTTTCCGCTCTGGGGCGTCTTCTACGTTCCACCCGTTCAAAGTGTTTACTGTGTCTTTTACCTTCCCTAGAACAAACCCAAGTCCTGAACCTAACAAGGTTTGGATTGTCTTTGAGGAGTTTACTTCTAGATTTGCGAATGCTAAAACCATTTGCCTTCGCATATGAATTGTAGAATCTTCCTGCCTCATCTTCCGAAACAAAATTCATTTCCAAAATTTCCGAATCAGTGATGGAACAAAATAAATCATCTGATACAGAAACCGACCCTTCACCTTCCACTGTCCAATCAACATCGTCCTCACCAAATTTATTGCTTCCATCTAACCTACTTTGGGAAGAGTCATAATGGGATTTCAAATCGGCCTTGCCTTCAGTACTACTCTCGGGAGGTCTCATCGCACCTAAATAATAAGGGACATTCATTGCCATTATTTTTTTTTTAACAAGACAACTTACGGGGTGAACTAGGTACATCACATATGGCCTATAAGTAGAGGGCATTACAACATATAGTAAAAAAAAGATACCTCAGAAGCAGCAATATTGACGCTCGAACTGGAATTCTATCAAGTATTCCTACAACAGATAGAACTCAACAGATTTAACACCTGTTAGCAGATTGGAAATCGAATAAATTATTACAATCTATACAACTGCTACAAGGATTACATGCAAATGTTTGAAAAGCATGTTATTCGTTTCTCTTTGACACAGTGATAGATATAACAACTACATAGAAGTACCCTTCCTAGTTTATCTGTCATAACTCCAACCCACAGTAGATAAGTAAGCCAAACAAATCGTCCATCAGAATGAGAAAGTAAGTTCCAAACTTGGAACTTGAGAGTATGATATATGTTTACTGGCATTCCAAGGAAATTGGGTAATTCGAATTTGTCCTACATAGTACTACGGCCTAAGGAGTTGCAATTTTAACCAAAAAGATGTTGGGATTGGTTCCAATTCCAATGGTTGCAATATTACCTACAACTCCTCTTATGGCTGTCAAATTTTCCTTGGCTTTGTGTAGGCTATTTATGCATATATTCGTACAGCAGTAAAGGCATACTCAAGTGTATTTTGTAAGTAGGGGTTGGGGTGGAGATCATACTATCTGGCTGTCTATAGTTTCTTTGTTAAGAACTTAAGATAGTGGGAAACTTAAAGTGTTGCGCTCAAGACGCACGACCACATAAGCTCATTTGTGCAAGTGTCATCAATGGGCTCGCTATGTCAAATTCCCAAACATACCTGCTGTTGATCTTAACTTTCAGGAAACTCCATATATGACCACATAATAGTGAGTGAGAGATTTCCAAAACCGACTCCCACCAAATAGGTATGCTTCCACCTGCAAATTGTACAAAATCAGTTTAACTTTACTGTCATTACTTAATTGCAAAATCACTTAAACAAAAAAAAAGAAGTAAAACACAGTGCAAACTTGGCCTTGACCAAAATCACATACAGTAAAGCAGCTAGCATGCAAACTTGGCCCAGACCAAAATCCTTCAAGTCTTTAAGAGATTTCTTAGGCTTGAGTGCTTGACAGGATACTACAGGAGATGTGTCGAGGACTATGGTAAGATTACCAAACCATTAACTGATTTACTCAAGAGAGATGCCTTTGTGTGGTCATCTGAAGCTGAAGCAGTCTTTATCCAATTGAAGGCAGCAATGACTACTGCTCCTGTCTTATCATTATCAGATTATTCCAAAACTTTCATTATTGAATGTGATGCCTCAGGGAAGGGTGTGGGAGCAGTGTTAATGCAAGAAAGTAGACCCATTGCTTACTATAGCAAGGCACTGTCCCCTAAGAACTTGGGGCTGTCCACTTGGGAGCCTCCTCTACAAGTTGCAGCAACAGTTTCCATCATTCCAACCTTGCGGACAAGTTGGTTCTTAAGGGGGTGGGAATGATAATACAATACATAATTTATAAGTTACTAGGGTCCTTTTAGTCTTTTCCTTACTATCACTTTCTGTTATTCTTTTCTGTTTACTTTTGGTGGCAAAGGAGAGGTGGCATGTGCGACGTAAAGGGGGCAGTATAAGTAGGATGAACGAGAGAGGGAGAGGCGTGAAGTTTGTTTCCAGTTTTCCTTTCATTTCTTCTTTCTCAAGTTGCAATTCTCCATTGAGCTTACTACAAGTTTATTGAGCATCCATTTTGGGTGCTCTGTTATCCTCCAAATTCTGTGAATTATAGCCTCAAGCTATCAAGTTCCATGTGTGATCTCATTAAAATAGATACAATTACGACCCTAAGAAAATATTTCCGAGCCGCCACTGTAGCCCAGTACATGTTTGTTGGCAAATTAAAGTCAACAACAATGAATTTTAGGTAGAAACGGAGCTGGAGATGTAAACGCAGCCGAGCCTCACTCTCAAATAAATTGTCTATTTCTAAATGTCTAATTAAAATAGAAATGTAATAGAACATAATTAATGTGAAAAATTGAGAACATTACTATACTACCTCCATGCTGACGCACTTCCTCCTTTTGAACTTCTAAACGATAACTTCTTCGCACCTCAAAACTAAGAGCAAATCCTGCATCCAGTACATGTGTTTACTTCTGTGGCTTGTCCTCGTTGTAGATTTAGGGTTCAAGTTGTGTCGTCGTAAATTGCTGCAGTGGGCTCAACTCTCGTCGTCGTAAATTGCTGCCGTGGGCTCAACTATCGTCAAATTTTTAGGATTCGTACGTTTTTCCCGACTGGAGAGAGATGAAACCCTAGTTTTCAGGAGGGAGGGAGAGGAGGGAGGGAGAAACGGGGAGGAAGAAGGCTTAACCATGGCTGGTTAAGCTTCTACGCTTTTGGACGGGCAACCGGCTCCCACCCGATTTTTTGTTTTTTTAATTTTTAATGTGAAACACGTGGAGGGCTGAGATGAAGGGGATACCGTATCCCCGGGGACACAGTAGCACGTTCCTCAAGTAATATGTATAAAAAAAAAAAAGGGAAGCTTCACATTTAAAAAGGTCACAATATAACATTTGCCTACAATTCGGCAAACCTAGAAGCATCAAGTAAATAGTTTTTTTTAACCTCAATGAGACAGTTCAAATAAGTAGTTTTTTAATTGCCTATCTTAAAGGTGTGTTTACTAAACACGTTTTCTCAAGGCGCGTTTGCTAACCACACTTTTAGAAGTCATGTTTAGCAAATACTCTTTCAGGCCGGATTAGGGTTAACTTATTTTTTCCGGCTAATCCGTCTTAACCCACTATGAAAGTGTGTATCCAAAAAACGTTTTTTTGGAAAGCGTATTTGCTGAACACATTTTCACGTGATTTGGAAATAAAGTTCGAAAACATGCGTTTTATTTAATAAAGTTGAAAAAAAAAACGTAAATTGGTTAATGAGCCCCTAATCGCCTCCTCCATTCCCCAGAATCAAATAGTCTGTTCCAAAAATTCTCTATTCCTCTGTTCTGAAGCATTTTCGGTCATTGGATCACGTGAAAATTTGAAAACAAAAAACAAACTATATGCAATCCAACAACCCAAAATAATTCGGAAGGGGAACACCAATTTTTGGAACAGGTGATTCCAGACCGAGAGGTGCTTTGCACCCCCCCTGAAAGTGGATACTGGATAACGGAATCGGAATGCCCATGGTACGGTAATCCCTCAGATCGTGCATGCATGGCAATCCGTGTGATGTTTTGATCGAACAACCGCAACTGCCGCTTGGGAGGGGGTAGGCGTCTGCGGCGGATTCTAGCTGCAAATCAATCAACTCCATTGCATACAATGAAATGCGACACCTTATTTCAGAAAAATGGCATCACGTAAATGTATGTGGCGTGGAATGTTGAGAGATTTTTCGAAGGACTTCTTAATTTTCCCAAATTGATTTACCAACATTTTCTCTATGCCCTCAAAAGATGTTTGGAGCGATGACATGGTGGTACCCCCCAAATACTTCTTTAGCCTTGCATGTGCAGACTCGGCCCTGTAATAGAATAATACACTTTGTTTAAAATAGGAAAGTTTAACTAGTGTAGTACAATATAATGCAGAAAATTTAACTCGTAAAGTTATAAAGTCACTATACCTTTGACTTGAATTGCTTCTGAGGTGCATACATGTATCTGTCCATGCTGTAATAAATCGCTCTTTGTATGGCCTTAACCATGTATCCGCAAGATAAGGTATGACACGTGGATATTGGTTATACTTCTCGCACATTTTAATCCACTTTTGTTGGTAAGTCGAAGTGCTCGATGAATGAATAAGGGATTGCCATGATTTGTAAAAGTCTTGATATTCTAGACCAAGCACAGAGTTGCAGTTCTTCATTACGCACTGATTTATGTGCCAAATGCAAAGGATGTGACGTGCCATGAGGAAACATGCTTCAATGGCGTTAATAAGTGCCAACTCCCGATCTGTAACAAACACCAATGGCAACGATGCCTCCTTTCCAATCATCCACTTCTTTAAGGTATTCAAGGCCTAGGTACATGTATCTTCCCTCTCATTATTAAGATATGCGAACATAAGCGAGTAAGTTAGATTTGTGGATGTCATACCCACAACCTCCAATAGTGGTTTCCGATACTCATTCGTTTTGTACGTGGCATCAATTACCAACACGGATGAAAAGTTGACAGATAGCTCTAGACTTGTAGGATGAACCCAAACAATATCTGTGATTTCTTTGGTCTCTTGATTTGTCCTAAAGTCATGGAGGTATCCTTTCTCAATTAATTGGTGTAAGACATACTGAGTTTCAGTTAGACCGCCCCATTTGGCTTCCTTGTTTGTGAAGATAGCGTTGTAAATGCTTTTAATTCCTGTAGTGTTTGACGGATCTTTTTTCTTCAAAATACTAAGAATTTCATGAGGTGCGGTGTTGTTGGCCATCTCGACCACAAATTGTTTCTCCATTGGTTTTAGCCTTGATGGGTACTCGTGACCCTCAATATTTTCTGCTGGTTCATAGTTATGGAGACTACAAGAAACCCTTAAACCCCAATTGGCACCGTCTGGAGGTATTGGTATATCTCGCAACACAAATGGACAGTCACATTTTTTAGTCCCAGTATTCCTATGCAAGATTTGCCCTTCAACCCCACGGTGCGGTCTGTACTTTCCTCCTCTCTCACAACCAAGAATACACTTCAGCAGCTTGCCGCCTTTTAAATTAGCAGATTTATTAATAACTACCACAATACCGTTTTCGAGACCAACTCTCTTCGCCCAAGCTAACATATCTTCTCTACTTTCAAAAATCTATAAAAATAAAATAAATAACGAATATGTATAAGTAAAACATTATTCAGTCGTACCATATTTTATCTACGTTCAAAATAAATGACGAATATGCATAAGAACAACGAAAATAACTAACCTGGTCAGTGCTAAATTCGGGTGTATAATCGTGATTGCTGTAGGAGATGCTCTCCTCACTTGGAACAACATTCTCAAATGACCAACCATCTGGATCGTAGTAGCCATCCATAATGTTCTTCGATGAATTACGAAAAAAGAAAGAAAAATATTGGGAGATGTTCTGTTAATGTATGTATGAAGTAGTGGGAGAATTAAGAAGATAAGGCGTGAAAATGAAGTGCTCTGATATATTGCTTTGAAAATAATAGCTCTGGTGTAGCTTAGTTGTGCTAGCTGCTTCATCTGCAAAAATCTTTTCTTTTATAGACGAAAATACGTTGTGCAATCTTCAGTAGATTCACATGTCTGGTAGATTCACATGTCTTCAAATTCACATGCAATCTTCAGATTCACTATTCCAGATTTGGTAGATTCACATGTCTGTAGATTCACATGTCTTCAGATTCACATGCAATCTTCAGATTCACTATTCCAGATTTGGTAGATTCACATGTCTTCAAATTCACATGTGCTAGCTTAGTTGTGCTAGTAGATTCACATGTGTTGACAACAAAAGCAGATTCGCATGCCTTCTTTGACTTGTGGGCCACTAATTTCTTCTCAAATTTGCTGGTGAAAAAGACCCACATGGTCTTGTAATAAAAGAAATAAAGTAGTAAAGAAATAAATTAATATTAATAATAAAGCTATACTAACTAAACATCTCGACCACTAATTTCTAAAAAGATAGAAGAGAAAAAAAAATTAATAAAAGATATAAATAAATATTTAAATAAAAGAAATGAATTAAATAAAAAAACTAAATAAAATAAAATAAATGAATTAAATAATTAAATGAATTAATATAGAGAAATGAGTTAACTAAATAAAAAAATAAAGTAATAAAGAAATAAATTAATATTAATAATAAAGCTATAGTAATTAAAGGAAGAGAGCAGGGGTAAAATTGTAATTACGCGCGTGATAGGGGTGGGGCCGGGGGGCAATTACTTGCAAATGTAATTTGAATAAACCAAATTAAATGAGTAATTAAATAAATAAAGTTAATAGTAAATGAAATTATTAAAATTCGGAAGAAAAAAAAAAAGGAATTTGGGCCGGCAGGAAAAAGGGGGAGGGGGGGGCAAATGGGGCAGAGGGGGGTGGGGCCGGGGGAGGGGGGACGCGGGTGTCCGGGGGGGGGGGGGGGCGCAAAGGATTTTGCTTCCAGACCCCTTCCCCCAAGAGAGGTTCTTTGCACCCCCCCTCCCACTTGCCCACCCCCGGCCCCACCCCTCCCTCTCCCCGATTTGCCCCACCCCTCCCTTTCCGGCCGAAATTGTTTTTGTTTTTTTTTTCAAATTTTAATAATTTCATTTACTATTAACTTTATTTATTTAATTAGTCATTTAATTTGGTTTATTCAAATTACATTTGCAAGTAAATTATTATTTTAAATTGACATTAAAGTATGACTTTATATTTAGAAACTATATTATTTTAATTAGTTAATTAATTTGTCTTAACAATGAATAATAAATAAAAAACTTCTAAAAGTGAATAATAATATTACAATCACGTTTTAAAGTGAATAAATATTACAATCACGTTGACAAGTGGTCAGCCCTAATCAATATTGCCTCCAAATTGTGGTCCCGGCACGACACCCAGTATCTGGAACCACAAATCAAGACATGTGTCATAACTTAAAGCCCATCCTTTAGCTTCATCCGATGCATTATTCCACCACCACATTGGGATGGGTGGTACAGGGTGATTGGGGTGCAAAAAAATTTGTACAAAGTGATTGTTAATACGAGCAATAGCTATTTCTTTGCGCTGTCGGACTGGAACTGAACGGGATCTCAAGGGCAAGTGAGTAAAACAACCTCCATCATTCGCGTCAAATGTGTGTAGTACAATGTTGTACCGTGATGCGATGACTACCCCCAAACTCATACAGTCCATCCATTTTGTATATGGAGCTGTAGGCATCCAACAGCTCAGTGACTCTAGTATCTCATCTGCCCTATTTTGTTCTAGATAAACCGCATTGTAGAGACATCTATTTTGAATAATTTCTTGGATAAGATCATGTCGTACTTGAGCCCAGCCCTCCTCAGAGTCATAGATTTGCGCGGCTATCGCCCTAAATCCACAATGACCATCAGCTTTGACGTCTACAGTGTGGGACATATACTGCTGAAATTGCCAAGGTAAATGCTGAATGTAGTGGTTGTGCTCCCTCTCCCTATCCGCTGTCTCCCTTCCTGCATTTATCCCTTTCCCTTTCCCTTTCCCTCTCAATGTAGATGCAGCCCTAAATGATGAAGTAGATTTTTCTGTGCAAGAAGGTATGCGTCGTCCACTCTGCTCAGTTTTTCCGGCAGGTCGACCTTTGTGTTCTGTATTATACGATGGCCCTCGAACACTGTTGTTAGATGGATCTGCCATATCAACAACAAACCTGCCTATCATATGCTTTCGCATACATGGATCCATCCCCTGCAATATGTCAACCACACGAGATGTCTCGTCGGGTTGTTCTCCCTCGGCATTAAACCCGTCCGCGTGCATAGGGAGCCTACTCCAATGAACGTGGATACTGGATAGCAGAATCGGAATGCCCATGGTACGGTAATCCCTCAGATCGTGCATGCATGGCAACCCGTGTGATGTTTTGATCGAACAACTGCAACTGCCGCTTGGGAGGGGGTAGGCGTCTGCGGCGGATTCTAGTTGCAACCCGATCAACTTCATTGCATACAATGAAATGAGACACCTTATTTCATCAAAAATGGCGTCACGTAAATGTATGTGGCGTGGAATGTTGAGAGATTTCTCGAAGGACTCCTTAATTTTCCCAAATTGATTTACTAACATATTCTCTATGCCCTCAAAAGATGTTTGGAGCGATGACATGGTGGTACCCCCCAAATATTTCTTTAGCCTCGCATGTGCAGACTCGGCCCTGTAATAGAATAATACACTTTGTTTAAAATAGGAAAGTTTAACTAGTGTAGTACAATATAATGCAGAAAATTTAACTCGTAAAGTTATAAAGTCACTATACCTTTGACTTGAATTGCTTTCGAGGTGCATACATGTATCTGTCCATGCTGTAATAAATCGCTCTTTGTACGGCCTTAACCATGTATCCGCAAGATAAGATATGACACGCGGATATTGGCTATACTCCTCACACATGGCAACCCACTTCTGTTGGTAAGACGAAGTGCTCGATGAATGAATAAGGGACTGCCATGACATGTGAAACTTTGGATAGTTTTGACCAAGCAAAGCGCTGCAGTTCTTCATTACACACTGATTTATGTGCCAAATGCAAAGGATGTGACGTGCCATGGGGAAACATGCTCCAATGGCGTTAATAAGTGCCAACTCCCGATCTGTAACAAACACCAATGACAACGATGCCCCCTTTCCAACCATCCACTTCTTTAAGGTATTCAAGACCCAGGTACATGTATCTTCCCTCTCATTATTAAGATATGCGAACATAAGCGAGTAGGTTAGATTTGTGGATGTCATACCCACAACCTCCAATAGTGGTTTCCGATACTCATTCGTTTTGTATGTGGCATCAATTACCAATACGGATGAAAAGTTGACAGATAACTCTAGACTTGTAGGATGAACCCAAACAATATCTGTGATTTTCTTGGTTTCTTGATTTGTCCTAAAGTCATGGAGGTATCCTTTCTCAATTAATTGGTCTAAGATATATTGAGTTTCAGTTAGACCGCCCCGTTTGGCTTCCTTTTTTGTGAAGATAGCGTTGTAAATGCTTTTAATTCTTGTAGTGTCTGACGGATCTTTTTTCTTCAAAATACTAAGAATTTCACGAGGTGCGGTGCTGTTGGCCATCTCGACCACAAATTGTTTCTCCATTGGTTTTAGCCTTGATGGGTACTCGTGACCCTCAATATTTTCTGCTGGTTCATGGTTATGGAGACCACAAGAAACCCTTAAACCCCACTTGGCGCCGTCTGGAGGTATTGGTATACCTCGCAACGCAAATGGACAGTCACATTTTTTAGTCCCAGTATTTCTATGCAAGATTTGCCCTTCTACCCCACGGTGCGGTCTATACTTTCCTCCTCTCTCACAACCAAGAATGCACTTCGGCAGCTTGTCGCCTTTTAAATTAGCAGATTTATTAATAACTACCACAATACCGTTTTCGAGACCAACTCTCTTCGCCCAAGCTAACATATCTTCTCTACTTTCAAAAATCTATAAAAAAAATAAACAACGGAGATGTATAAGTAAAACATTATTCAGTCGTACCATATTTTATCTCAGTCAAAATAACCGACGAATATGCATAAGAACAACGAAAATAACTAACCTGGTCAGAGCTAAATTCGGGTGTATAGTCGCGACTACTGTAGGAGATGCTCTCCTGACTTGGCACATCATTCTCAAATGACCAACCATCTGGATCGTAGTAGCCATCCATAATGTTCTTCGATGAATTACGAAAAAAGAAAGAAAAATATTGGGAGATGTTCTGTGAATGTATGAATGAAGTAGTGGGAGAATTAAGAAGAGAAGGTGTGAAGTAGTAGAAGAATGAGTAATATAAATAGATAAGGCATTGGGGAGGCTAGGATCAAAGATAGGTCTCATAAGGAACACGTGGTAAGTCATTGGGGGGGCAGGATCAAAGTAATCAAGTAAAAGAGAAATAAAGTAATTAAAAAATGAAGTAATTAAAAAATGAAGTAAATAAACAATATTTAATAAATAAAAGAGAAAAAAAAAGATATTAGAGCATATTATAAAAATATATATAAAGAACGAGAAGATTTATTAGATATTAGAAAAACAAGATATTAAATAATTAAAAAAGAGAAATAACATATTAGAGATTTCTAAAAAGATAGAAGAGAAAAAATATATTAATAAAAGATATAAATAAATATTTAAATAAAATAAATGAATTAAATAAAAAAACTATATAAAACAAAATAAATGAATTAAATAATTAAATGAATTAATATAAAGAAATTAGTTAACTAAATAAAAGAAATAAAGAAATAAATTAATATTAATAATAGAAAAAAGATATTAATAAAAGATATAAATAAATATTTAAATAAAAGAAATGAATTAAATAAAAAAACTAAATAAAATAAAATAAATGAATTAAATAATTAAATGAATTAATATAAAGAAATGAGTTAACTAAATAAAAGAAATAAAGTAATAAAGAAATAAATTAATATTAATAATAAAGCTATAGTAAAATGAAATTATTAAAATTTGAAAAAAAAAAAAGAAAAAAAAAAGTAATTAGCCCTAATCGCCCCCTCCATTCCCCCAACGTTCAAAATCCTCTCTCTCTCTCTCTCTCTCTCTCCAATGGCGCTGTTCTGGTGGCGCACTGTTTTTCTCTTTAGAATCTAAAATCAACAGTAGCAACACAGCGGAGGCAATGGAGGAGGACGATCAGAATTCGGAAGCAGAGAAGGAGGTTGATCAGAATTCGGAAGCAGAGAAGGAGGACGATCAGAATTCGGAAGCAGAGGAGGGCGAAGACGAACATCGTGTCCACGTTGGGACCGGCGTCGAGGTTGGTGGAGGTGATAGAGAAGCTTTTGAAGGCTGGAGTGAACGTTGGTCGATTAAACTTCTCATACGGATCTCTCAATTTTTCCTTGTCGATGTACTTTCGGTTCATTGTCTTCGAAAATTTTGTTTGAAACCGGAGAGGTTAAGGTACATCTACTTTCCCTCTCACATGAAAACATCTTATGAATTCCTGTGGTGGGAATTATCCTTTTTCATTCCTACATCGTTGCGTCAAGGTATCATTCGGATTAAGTTGATCATTGCATTCCAAAGAAGGTTTATGGTACCATATGGCTTAAGGTTTTTCCATGCGTCGTTAGATTTGTTAACCACTTAATTGTACTCTTTAGTAAATGGTTCGTATATGGTCACTTTGATGTTGAATTTCACTAGTAGTTCCGTTTCTGTGCTTAGCACGCACTCGAAACCACAGTAGGCAGCAGTAGACCATGTTGTGAAATATGCACACACACACGTATATACATATCTATTGTCTTTCGTGGTTTATGCCTTTTTCTCTCTTTTCCAATATACTTCTTGCTAGATGTGATATTTTTCTTGAAATTTTTAACAGATGATGATTTGTTTATTTATTGAGTGTGGATTGTGTGTCCTAAAGTGTTCAACATCAACTGTCAGCTGTCTTTGTAAATTCATAGGCTTCAAACTGTTGATGGTGGGCCTTGTAAAATTTGTTATGATGCAGTCTGCCACAATTTTCCAGTTGTCTGACGTTTGCTAGTGGGCATTGATGGTCATTTTTCTCTCACCATGTTATCTTTTATTTTGTATATCATATCTGGAGTAGTTTGTAAAACAGTGTCGTGTACTTTTGTCTAATAATAGTTTGTTGGAATGTACTTATTGTGCAGGTTTTACCAATTGTCACCAATGGCACTATTTTTCTGAGACACCGGCAATACCAAGTCATCAAGAATTCTTATCTTTAAACTTTTGGCTTTTAATCTGTGGAAAGGCAAGTACGCAAAGGTGTTGGATAGTGGCCGTCGAGTTGTGGTTGACTTGAAGAGAAAGCGGTCAACCAGATGTGAAACAATTTTGCCTGGTGTAGCCTCTCAACAGGCTGCCTTGAACTCTTGCATTCGTAAGCTTAGTAAGAGGAGAAATTTGGATGGCTCCAACAGTAAGTGCGGTTCTCGTGCTTCCAAATTCAAAAAATCTTTCCTTAAGTAACTATTCAAATTTTAAGACAAGTGGGGTCCCTGAACGTTTGATGTTTTATCAAAATGGTGAATGGACCGATTTTCCTCAGGACTTTGTTGTTTTGATTAAGAGAGATCTCCAAGTGAAGAAAGGCAGCCATTGAGGTGGACTTTGATGGTCGTCCCTTTCTTATGGATTTGGTGCATATGATGAAGTTGGACTTGAGGACAGATTTACAACAACCTATTGCTTGGATAGATGAAGCAGGTAAATGCTTCTTTCCAGAAATCTTTTCTGATGATGACGAACTCTACGCCTACTGTCACCGTGACTTTGAGAAAGATAAGGAACGTCTTTTGTCAAAGCCTGGTGGGTACCAAGATATTAGGCTCCAACTTGAAATAGAACTTAATGGATTGGATTGCTGCAAGTTCAAGGAATATAGCGGTGAGTCAAATGTCCTTGTCAAGAAAATTCAAGTTGATGGGAAACCTACCAGTGGCCATTGTGATGTAGAAGTGGATGATGATTGTGTCAGAGTATTTGATACAAAAGCTAATGCACCTATTTTGGGAAACCCACATAAAGGGGAAAATCTGTTGGCCAATTTTGATGCTATGCATGGAGAAATGGACACTAACGCCGTGAAGATAATATTTGCCCTTGGTATGGGTTCATTTAATGGTGCAGATATTAACGACCTTTGTCGTGGATTGAGTACTTTTTGCAAGCTCGATTGGAGTTGTTCCAGAAGCAGGTTGAGATCACTGAAAAGTATCGTGGAGATGCAAATGTTTGATATGCTTGGCTCCCTTCTACGAAAGGAGCAGCGGCTAGCATCGTCATTATGTATGGGCTAGGACATTATGGAACACCAAATCCATCTATGGTTTTGGTGTTCATCTTTCACCTGCAAACTGCTCTATAAACAGGTCTGATTACATTAGTTCAATAAATGATTTCGTACTCTATAACTTGGGATTAATATGTGGAAACTCTTGACATAATATCCTGAGAAAGGGGAGTGACTCTCTTCTTTGAGGAGGTTATTTTGGATGGTAGAACTACAATCCAACCTATCACGGGTAACAGTCCTTAAATTGTGACAGGATTTATTAACCTATCAAGGGCTGATGAGCCCTGCTCCAGTTGTGTAGTTAGTGCATATTTGTTAAGGTAGTTGGCCAATTCCACGTAGTTGCAAATTTGCAATTGATCTTTTTAGCAGATTTAGTTAGCACTTCATGAGCAGCTGTCCTCCTTTGATCTGCCCTTGGTTCGTTTTTGATTTGATGGTAGAAGTGGGTCTGGCAATGTCACCTATCTAACTTTGTTGTTATTTTAACTTCTGCTCCAGTGTTTGAGACATGGCTTAGTCTTTACCCATTGGTTTGTAGTGAAATTGTGAGTTTTCTTGGTTAAAGTGTTCGTTTGGTGTCTGAAGATATAGAAATGGAGCTGGAAATGACCAACCAATTGGTTTTGTTTGAGCCTGTGAGATCGTTATTGAGATGCCAGTGGTTGCTAGTTGCTACTAACTAGTGGCACTAGGTTTAATTTGTAATACTTTTGGTCACTTATGTTTAGAAGTTCAAGTATATAGGCACGTCTTTGCTTTCTGTTGATTTGGACGTTATTTTTCACTTTGTTCTGCGAGTTTTGGTTACAATTCCACAGTTCGAATGATCTATATTGTGTACTTAAAACAGAGTCTGGTATGGATTTAATTTTTTCTCTGTGCTTTTTGACAGTGCACGTAACTGTGATGTTGACGAGTGTGGTGTGCGATACATGCTTTTCTGTCGCGTCGTAATGGGAAACATGGAGCTTGTAGCTGCAGGGTCAAAACAATGCCATCTGAGCAGCGAGAAATTTGGTAGTGGAGTTGATGATCTTCAAAATCCAACGAATTACATTATATGGGATATGAATACGGATACTCATATTTATCCAGGATATGTTGTTAGTTTCAAGGTCTCTTCGGATAGTGAAGGTGATTTTACTCCTCAAGTTTTTCTCATATCCGTTGCCGTAAGTTTTACCTACATCCTATCATAAAGTTGATTCGTATTATAACGATCAATGAATTTGGATGGTCTTGTTGGACCAGTCGATTGATCTCTACCTTTCAATGCCATTACGATGATAACAACCTAAAAGTGCAGAAGGTGCTTGGATGGAAAACAATGCTTGGCTTTGATTTTCTTCAAACTTTTTAGTACCAACAATAGTAGTTCAATCTTTCTACAGGGTTTTTGGTTGGAAATCCCAGCAAGCTCGAGAGCTCAAGGGTCCAGTTAGACTTGAATTCATCTCCAAGTCATCAGAGCAAAAGCTTGATATTTCAAGGGACCAGTTGGACTTGAATTTAACTGAAGCTCAATTAGTAAGTACACAACTGAATTTGTTGGAAATGTTGGTTGCGTTTGCCTCTACCTTTGATGTTGTTTATTGTTTCTGATTAGTTGTCTAAGTTCTTAGCCTTGAATGTAGGGGAAAAATTCATGGAGTGCTACTAATGAACCTTGATTTCTCAGCTATTCTATGTGATTACCTGGACAATTACTTTAATTGGACTATTTGTGCGGTAATTACTCCAGTTCTGCAGTATTCAGTATCCAGGATTAACAATGGATATCAATACTGGACTAGTAACTGTTATCTACTATTGTGTTTTCTTGGTGGGAAAACCTTGAAATTTGTAATCATTTCAGACAAAATTGATTACCAGTTCCATTGACATTCTAGTGAACATTAAGCAGTTGGTTATTATAGTTTTGAGCCCAACTTAGCAGATCTACATTCCTCCTGCCTAATTTTTCTAATAGTGAGAAGAGTTCAACTCTGTAATCCATTTGAGAAGGAATAGCTTTGTGGAAACCACAGGCTTTCAAATTCTGGTTGAAGGGACTTCTTAAATCTCTTAAAAGGAAACGAGCTTGGTAATATTTGTTGCGAATCTCCCGCTACTTCATTGCATCCATGATTTCAGTCCGACTCGGTAAAGAACCTTAAAGAATTCATCCATTGAGGTTTCCACCCTGTGACGTACCTAAACTAAGCCAAGCCTTAACAACCAATTGGGATCAGATAAATGTATTCGTTGTCTCCATTGAGTTCTGTTGAGGGCATTGTGTTCTTTGATATCCAAGAAACCTAGTCTTTTTGCACTAACAAAAATCTTTTCTTTTCAGTTGGGAGTGTAGAGTTCCACCTGCCACTGGAAGAAAAGCAAAATATTTGCCTTAGATGAATTTAAAAGAATTCGATTCATGGTATTTTTGTATGTAGTCCGCACACTCTTCAGGCAGTAGAATATCACTGCTTTTATTTGTCAAATATCGAGACCTTGGTGAATCTCTTTTAGTTGAACTTGGCGCTTTGTAGGATTCTGTGTGCGTGCAAGAATGAGTTAATCTTCTTATTGCTAACTTCGGTTTTTTTATTTTGTCTCCGACTCTTTGCAAACATGAAGTGCATCAAAAGGCTGACTCATGTTCTTAACCAATTTTTGCCTAACCAAAAGTGCACTTCAGGATTGCTGTTATGTTGATTAGTAGTTAAAGACCCTTTGCTGTTTGTTGATTTTGCTCTATCATTTATCCATGAAGTTGACTTAATTGCCCCTGGGTCTGCCGAGTCAAGATCTGGTCTCATTTTCTTAAGCAGTGCAGTCTGAATGCCCTGCAAAGCTGTCCCTGACTTTCAGTTGTTTGTTAATTATTACTTGAATACTGTGGTTTATTGCCCTCAGGTTTCAGCTGCTTTGGGTTCTAGATATAAAAGGTCTCCCAAGTCCCCTTGGCTGCGTTTCTGAATTTTGTTTCCGGCCATCTCAAATAAAGTTCCTCCGAATCATATGGAACTTGTTGAAGCGAAGTACAAGTTGTTCGTGGTATGTCCTTTGACTGTTATATTTAACTTCTTTAATCTTGTGATTGGATCTTTCCTTATTTTTTCCCCTGTACTGGCATAATCCAGAGCAAGAAGATGAGTCGGGACGATTTTATTAAACAGTTGAGAATGATATTTGGAGATACTTCGCTGAGGTCTACATTGACAAATCTTCAGTCCGAGGTAAGGTCCTTTTTATCCTTGCTTGTTAATGATCTTTTTGTATGTGTTTTTCTCCTCATGTTGTTGGACTGCACTATTATGAGCTGTTGCAGCCTTAGTTCCAGGGAGCTCCTAAAGTGGTGCCGCTCCCACCTTAGGAGCGTGATTTTGCGCTGCCAAATTAAAAGCTTGATGGGAGCTAGCTCTGTACGAAGATGGGAGCTTTTGTACGCTACCAGTTTAGAAAAACAGTAACTTATTACTCCCTCCGTCCCACCAAGTTGGTCGGTTTTGTGGATTCCAACTTTTTAAGGCGACATGCATATCTCCTTTCAAAATGAGCATTGATTTCCATTTCTACCACTTGAATCCACTTATTAAGTTATTTTAAATTATTTATGATGGTTAATTTTGGAAATTCACGTACATTTTCCACTTGACTTTCTAAATAGGACTAGCATTTTGGGACATCCCAAAATGAAATAGATGACCAATTTTATGGGACGGAGGAAGTACTTAGCTTTATAAATTGGTCTTTGATTTCACTCACATATATAGCCCAAGTCCTGATAGCTTGAAAAGAAAACCTTACATTCTAATACTATCCCATTTCTTATACTTAATGTTGTCTTGGCCCATATAGTTTAAACTTTAAACTCTCTAAAATGATCATAGTGTTAAAGTGTATTTCCCACACTATATTATTTTCGTAGTAATATATGTACACGTTCCTTTCACGCTCCCAAACTTGGGAGCTTCTATATTTTCCAGCTCCTGCACCCGCTTCTGTTTTGTGCAACTAAGGTTGCAGCTGCTGCGCTCCCAAACTTGGGAGCTTCTATATTTTCCAGCTCCCGCACTCGCTTTTGTTTTGTGCAACTAAGGTTGCAGCTGCGTAAATATCCTGTGATGTGGTATGAGCATCAGATTGTTGCTTTATTTCACATGGGATTTCGGGTTTCATATGTGGTCTGGCAGCCTTAGTCCTTTGGCCTAGTGATTAAGTATAAGTGGTTATTGGATGCACCACATTTTCTTGAACTGTGGGGTTATCGTAAAACAAATGCTCTTTTAGAATATTTGTGTCCATTCATTACGCTAAATTGCTTCCGAAGCCTCATAGATGTAGCTTTTTTTTTTTGTTGCTGTATGGTGCATAATTTTGGTCTAAAAAGCAGTTTTCCTTTGGGGAAACATTCAAGATGGCCTTCATGAGCTTCTGAGTTTCAAATCATTCATTTGTCTCCCTTTTGGTTGGGTTTCGAAGGTTTGAATTGAAATTTGAGCACGCTACTAAGTGAGAGGTCTACTCGAAGTGTACATAATATAACGAAGTAAAAGAACCAGAAGAAAACCAAAAGGTGAAAACGAAGCATAGGAAACAGGAAAGAAGTTTCTTTGTTCAGGATGTGGCAGTTTGGGCAGGAAGATCATGGCAGGCAAATTTCTAGGGTTCGTGTATCACATTTGAAGGGGAAGTGAGCATCCAAAACCTTTTTTTGAGGCTGAGACTTTGACCTTGTTTATTTCCCACTTGGCTTAGAAATTCCTCTGATGTTGGATAATCAGAACCTTATTCGCAGATGTCTCAGCATAAGCTTTATGATGCCAATGACCTCTCTTGCTGTATGCTGCCGAAAATTGACTGCAGGAGCTGTCTCATATGATGAGAAAGATGGAGACAGTGAGACTCAACTTTGTTGGAGTTGTCTGCGCTTATTTATATCATTATATGCATGAAGATTGTACACATTATGGATGTTGCACATCAAATTATCCCTTTTGGTGCAAATCAAACTATCCCTTTTGGAGGTGGAGACTGTGTTACTCCGTAGGGTTCGTTATAATCATGTTGCATAGAAGTCAAGGGATATGCCTCAACAAAACCTTAGTATTGATGGGTGCTGTCCAGATGAGTTAGAGATAGGGTCGGGGTTTAAATGAAAAGGAGGGAAGTACAGTTTAGAGCCTGATTGGGGTTTACTAGCGAAATCATTAGCATTCTTGTGGTTTGTTCTCATGTTCTTGTTTCTCAGACATAAGGAAATTTTGTGTATATTTGCTTATCTTGAAAATTTATTTGCCATGACCTCCTTCCTATCTTATATTTTGTGACTGTTAATGCAAAATATTAATGGTAAGAATGCCCCACTAACAATTTAGTTGTTCCACCAAACTTGATCACATAGATGCTAGAATTTGGTGATAAAATTGCTTATGTTGCCTGATGAGACTTCTTGACCACTATTTAATCAAGTATCTGTAGATGGATTCAAGCCGGCAACGAGTTACTGGCCAGCCTTGTATAGTGCTCTTAATATGGTTTTTTTTTTCTTTCTTGACAAGTACTACCCTTAAACCTTAATGGCTTCGTGACCTTTAGAAGAATTTAATTCGTAGAAATGTTTCATTGAGAAAGTTGCTCTTAATTACTTTTCGTGCATGAATCTTATTAGGTGAATGACAAATTTCCTTTTGGAAACAACGCCAAACAGGCTCCTGGAAGAGTTGAGTTTGGGGTTAATCAGGTAATTTTGGTATACTATAAAATAATCGGTGTTTATGTTAATGCTCGCATTCTAATCCAATCGTCAACAGAGGAGTTTGAATTTGATATGCCATTTGAAACTCTCAATATGACCTGAAGCCGAGGCACTTATGAAATTTTTGGATTTGATTAAATGGATTGGCTTGTGTATATGGGAATACATAATTGTTTTTTGTTTTGTTTGCTATGAATGTGGGACCAAATGAAATTATTTGTAATTCAATTTGTATTCATACCAGAGTTTTGAGTATGTGAAAATGAAGGTGGATCCCTGATTGAAGTTTGATCTAGAAGTAAATATAATAAAATTGTTGGATTTGGCTTATTTCCTGCTTGGACCTATTCAGTCTTTGTACGTGTTATTAATTTGAACACCACACTCTCTCTCTCTCTCTCTTTCTCTGTGTGTGTGTGTGCGCGCGCGCGTGCATCTATGTGGTGGCTATAGAGGGCTTGAACATTCTGACCTAATACTAGATTGTTAGTAAGGTTGCACAATTTGTATTTGTTCCTGCATTGACAGCTTAGAATTGCATTATGTAATTAATAGTTACTTTGCATGCATGATGTTATTAGGAAAATAACGAGCTTCTATTTGGATATGGCATCAAGCAGGGTGCTGGAAAGGATCAATTTGAGGTTGACCAGGTAAAGGCTGGTAATCTGATCTCATATTTAGTAACACCATTGTTTATGTTGATTTTTTATTCCAATCCAATTATTAGTGGAGTAGTTGAATTCGATAAGATATTGAAAAACTGCCAATTTGATGTGAATCTGAGCCGAATAGGAAAAGTTTGGATGTATTGAAATGGATTATTTTATTTAGGTGGGAACTGGTAAACTTATTCTTTTGGCCCTTTTTTTTTTCCCCCTGTATGGGAACTAATATAATTTAGAACATATGTAAAATGTAATGTAATAGGACAAGACATGGGTCCCTTTTTGAAATTCGGCTGAATCAATAATGTAAAGAATTGTTAGATTAGCTTGGTTTCTATTGCATATGTTACTCAGTTACATCTAATTCTTCTCCTTTCTCTCTGTATGGTATGTGTTGGGTGGGGTGGGGGTGTTACTCCATAAAATTTGTGCAGATGGCTCAAAGTCGAACATTTTTAAACCAAGCCAAACCAAACTGAGCATTAAATCACATTTAATTGGATTGGCTACATGAATCATGGTTCTTCGTTGAGCTCTGTTTTGGGCATCATTTTTTGTAATATTTGAAAAACGTTTATGCTTTTTGAACATTTTAAACCAGCACTAGATTGTGTAAGAGTACGGGAGTTGTCTGTGTTCATGCCTGTGTTTACTTGCACACATTAGGTGGTATCTTTTTCCTTAAAATGCAATTTACAATTTACAATTTACTTTTGGACATTTTTATATAACCAGCAGCGGTTTATCGGCCAGCCTTATTCAGTGCTCTTAGTTCGTTTTTTGTTTGACAATTACTACACTTAAATCTTAATGTTCCCATGGCCAGCTGATTAACCCACCATTTTGTTCGCCCTCCTTATTTTTTGGTGACCTTGAAGAACTTAATACGGAAATACTTTTGAATGGGAAACTGGCTCTAAATTCGCCATTGAATTGTGATCGACTGACCATTTGTTTGAGTTTTATGAAAGGCATTATTGGGTCTCCACTTGCCCATGTACTTCATCTACAGGTGCCGTCTAAAATGGTTTCACCACAGGGATTCATCATCAATCATAGCACGATTTGGTGGGTTGCAACATTTGGCCTTTATCATCGATCATAGCACGATCTGTGTCTGCTCATTTCACTATTACATTTTGTCATGGGAATTAAACTCCCTATTTTGGTCCATCATCCAAAGATCAGTCCATGTTCTTTTGCCGTGTGTTTCTTTCCCCTCTTTGTAGATGGGTTCGAAACACACGTTCTATTTCACTTTAGGCATTTGTAGCCATTTGGCATAGGTAACCACAATTTTCTTTCTTTCTTTCTTTCTTTCTTTTTTCTTTTCCTTCCTCCTGGGGTATGCCCTTGTAGCTTGTACATTCGGTTAGCCTTTTCCAAAAAAAAAAAAAAAAAAGAAACACCCCAAGAAATTGCTACTGGAGTTGGAGCTTCTGGTGAGGTTAATCTCTATAGGAAGTTCAATACACTCAAGATTGCTATAAACGTTCGTAGTTTTCTTTTAAAGCACAGATTATTCTTTGGTAACTGCTCAAAAAACAAAATCCTCCTAAATGATCTATTTTGCTGGCATTTATCCATTATGTGTTTTGGACAGGCAGGAGTCTGAGGGCAAGCTCAAAGGGAATCTTGGGTTACACTGAAGGTAATGTGGTCTCCACTGACTTTGTGAGTGACACCATGTAAGAAACAGAAAGTTGTGGTCTTGTTTTGTTGTGTTCATGGTCTTTTTTAGATTGTGACTAATCAAGAAATGTTGCTTATATCCCCACTTGGTAGAGTATGACTGCTATGCCCTTTGATCGTAGGGTTGATTTTCTTGCTTCTTAACGGTACCAATCTATGAAGCACCGACATGGCTCCTGGCTGCCGTTTTGCCGTATGGGACACGGGGACACGCCTGGGAAACGTACGGGACATGCCTGGAGCCGTGTTTCTCTTTTTTTTTTTTCGAATTTTTCAAGGGAGACACCGATCGGGACACGGCTATTGCTCGAGAGAGAGAGAGAGAGAGAGAGAGAGAGAGAGAGAGAGAGAGAAGGGGTACTCATCAAGAGAGAGAGAGGAGGTCGACGACGACGACAACTAAGAGGAAGGAGGAGGACGACGACAGCTGCTGCTGTCTTTTGCGAGAACCCAGAAGACATATATTGTGCTGAAGTTTCCGTTGCACCCAAAAAAAAAAATGCTGCTGCCTTTTACTTTTGGTAAAGTTATATGAGCTGTCCCCACTTTTCTTTAATGAATGGAAAGCATGCGTACAGCTGTCCCCACTCCCCACCTTTAATTACATCACAAACCCAAGTATTTGAAGTTATAACATATTTACCCCACAAATTAAGAAGTCTTACAAATATACTCTTACTTTTACATTCTGCAACAAAAAATATAAAAAAATGAATTTATATTGCCACGTGGCGTGTCCCCCGCCGTGTCCGTGTCCCCATTTTTTTAGAATTCCCGTGTCCGTGTCCGTACCCGTATCCGTGTCCGTGCATCATAGGTACCAATGATCACATTTGCCCAATGTAAACTCGTTGCCTTGTGATGAGGTTTAATTCGCTTATTGAACTTTCAGGTCGAGCATCTTTGATGCCAAGGCTGGATGGCTTTGAATGACTTTTTCGTGAAGTTGATTTCTTCGTATGACAACGAATGGGGATACAGGTATTTTTCTATCTTCCTTGTTTGGAGGTTGTATGGTGCATGATGGAAAACTTCATGCATTAATTTAAATTATTAAGAAACTTCTATTTTCACCCATTGTCGAATTGCAGCTCAGTGTGGTTGACTTGATCGTCCAATAGTTCCTAGAGTTGCTAGACTCTATGATATCTACAAGCAATGTACTTTTGTCTTATCATGTTTGACTTTTATAAGAGAGGTTATGGTTTTAAAACACTAGGAAGTCACCTTACTTCATGCATATGTGGTACGACCAGTTTCAAATAGGAATATTACTAGCAAAATATGAGGTTTTTTGGAAGCTATTGAAAATGCCAAAGGGTTCAACAAGTTGTAAAGTTATGGTTACTTAAAGTTTAAAACTGCGCACCAAGATCTTCTCTATTACAATTGGTTGTTTTTTACTGTTTTCGAATAGTTTGTCTATGTCCTTGAGCGGTCAGATAGAGTGATTGTAACTCTCGAGGTAAATGCATATGGAGGGAGAGGAATAGAGAAATTTGAGATTCTTGAGGTTCAGTGTTGGCAGAGCTCTTTGTAGATGAAGCGGCAGTAGGGAGAGAACTTTTGGTATTTCCGATGTTCGGCGTGGCACGCAAGCCAAAAAAAGATGATGAGAAAACCTCATGCACAGTTATTTACATGCTTGATGTATCTCCCTCGTGATTTTTTTGATATCAGGGCTTATGAAAGATTTGCTCTTAAATGTAACGAAAGTGGAGTAGTTGCTAACTAAACTTTGAGCAAAATGCATAAATGGAGAGATATGAGGCCAATGATGGAGGCATTGATTGGTACTTTTCAATTTAAACTATAGAGCGACTTACTTTCAGTTACCTTCTGTTATTCTATAGTACTATTAGTTCCCTCATTCCTTGCAAATCATTGACACATCTGATTGGATGAAGTTATATTGCTCGTGGAGTAATCATTTTAGTACTGCTCACTGGCCACATCTGATTGGATGAATATTCTTATTTTTTTTTTTTTGGGAAAGAAATATCCATTTTGAAATAAATTAGTTAGTTTGTGGGATAAAAGAAAACAATTGATAATGATGTGGTTGCATTTAGGCTCTTGTTCGCCCCCCACGGTGAGTGAACCGATCGGTGGTGTGTCTGTGTGACATGATGGTTGATTCAGCCTGCACCCCCCACAACTTGCCACAGATCGACGTGAGTTTGCGGATTCCTTTACATGTATAATGTGCTCTATGAATATCCCACCATGCTTTACATGAATTTTTTACTTGAAGCCCTATGTATTCTCAAATCGAATTTTCCTTTTTCTTTTTGAGATTCCACAGGAATTGGTGGAGCATTAATTGGGAAAAAAGTTGGTTCCAATGTCCGAACATCGTGTTGTAGGTACCTCTCCTAACTCAAAACGTGAGTTTATCGGATGTTTATGGTGGTTTTGGTGGTGCTTGCTTTCAACTATTGATAATACTGGTGAAAATGCTTATTGAAGAAAAAATAACTTGATTTATTGAGTTGCTTTTTGTGAGTATTTCCCTTTTAGGGTTGTGATAAGTTTGTGATTGCATACTTGGTAGTTTGCTCCTCAGGGATGTTTTGGAAAATGTAAATTCACAAACTAACTTTTTGGCACATTCGAGGGTTCAGATTGAATCCATAATTCAACCCTGCGGCTGTGATTCTCTCCCAAATACGAAGTGCAGTCACAAGGAGTAAAAGGGTTTAAAGGTTGAGATGCAATGCATCCTGGGGCTATCAATCACGATGTTCCAAATTTCAATCACGATGTTCCAAATTTGAAAACTCTCCTTTTTCTCTCTTACTTTCCCCATTTTTTGATTTTCTCCTATTTTTGTTTCCTCTTCACTCCTCCCCTCTCCTCTTTTTTGTTTCAATGGCAAAGATGGATTTTTTTTTGAAGAACTAGTAGCTACTTAGTGATGAGATGAGGACAAGAGGTACATCGGTGGAGGAGACCAGTAGCTACTTTTTTTGATCTGCTCTGCTGCAGCTTGTGTTTTGTTCTAGGAAGCCTAGGGTATACAATGGGGTAGTGCTATCTATTTACTGGCTGGCCCATTGGGCCATCAAAAAGTTGGGTCATGTAGTGCTAATCTTTTGGGCTCTTGTTACTCTTTTTTGGTGAGGCTCTAGTAACTCACTATTATGGAAAACTGATGTAAAAAATATATATTTTGTAAATATATATAGGGTTTTGTTGTAATCCGGACTTTTAATTTCCGGACTTTTAATCCAAATTTTTTTTTGATGATCCGATCCGTCCAATGTGTTCAGAAGGTGTTTTCAAGGGTCCTCGCGGAAAATCTTCAAAAAAAAAATACCGGAAAGGGCTTGATCCAAGCAGTTTTCGCAAAAAATATATATTTACATTTTTTGTGAAAACTGCTTGGATCAAGCCCTTCCCGGTATTTTTTTTTGAAGATTTCCTACGTGGACCCTTGAAAACACCTTCTGAACACATTGGACGGATCGGATTTTCCAAAAATAATTTGCAACACAAAAAATGTCATGTTTTTCTTATTTCCGGGAGGGTGTAGATGTGAACCGTGAGCTATATATATACCGAGATCTTCTAATCCGGGATCCCGGATTAGAGGCTTTTGGGTGTTTTTTTTGTTTTGCAAATTGTTTTGGAAAGATCCGAGCTGTCCAATGCATTCAGAAGGTGTTTTCAAGGTTCACGCGGGAAATCTTCAAAAAAAAATACCGGGAAGGGCTTGATGCAAGCAATTTTTCTCAAAAACCCTTGAAAACACCTTCTGAACACATTGTACGGCTCGAATCGTCAAAAAAATATCGGGAACAAGGAGGTCCGGAATCCCGGATCCCGGACTAGAAGTGTTGCCTAAAAAAATATATTTTGTATAAAATGTCATAAAAAAAACATTTTGTAAAAAATATGCTACATAATATATATTTGTAATTATGTATAAAGATAATAGCGCCAAATCCGAAACGTTATCCGGTGCCAGCCCGTATAGGTACCGTACTGTACCAGTAGAAAAACTGGTACCCTAACCGGTACGAGATTCAGAACCTTGCGTGCAAGTCTCTCTCAGTCGCACAATCCCTATTCTCTGCTCCTTTTCTGATCTCCAAAACCCTCGTGCAAGAGCTGCATCAGTTTCAAATATCTGACCGCTCGTCTCTTGTTTGTAACTGTGGGTTGCGATCCAGGCGGTTGAAGAACTGTGATTTCGATCCACAAGGTTGCAGATTATAGAATCAGGTTTGTTTCTTTTGATTTTCCATCTTCTCTCTCGCCTCCCATTTGGATTTGCTGAATAGTTTCAGTGTTTATGTCTATGATTTCCCCTTCCGGTCTCTTCCTTGATCTACCTCGTCCCTTTGCACGAGTTTGTTCCCATTTGTCGATTACGGTCCAGGCGGTTGGAGGATGATAGGATCAGGTGTGTTTCTTTTGCTTTTCTGCCTTCTGTCTTTCCTCTCCCATCTGGGTTTGCTGAATATTTGAAGTGTTTATGTCTGTGATTTCCCCATCCAGTCTGTTCCTCGATCTACCTTGTCCCTTTGCATGATTTTTTTCCCGTTTATTTCAGCTTCCTCCTTGCTCTAGATTTGATTGGATTTGTTTTTTAAATTCAGGTCCTCACTGGGATTGACTCTCTGATGCGAGTCGAAGGAACGTGAATCAAGTGAAAGAGATGGATTTTCCATGATTGCTAATGTACCGAGCCTTGTTGAGATGAGGTTATATTGTCAGACGTTTTCAAAATTGCCATATATTTTGGGGTGGAAGTTTTGTTTGATATCAAATGCTTTTATGTTAAAATCAAGAAATAGAAACAGCTACTAGCACCTGTAAAATCTGGTTTGCAAGGAAGGAAATAAAGCTGACCATAGAGGTTGGCAAGACCATTTGTATTGTTTTCGAACGGAATGGGGATAACCACATTAACAGATTTGTAGGAATTGAAGCCCAGGGATTTGTTGCTTGAATTGGTCCACTTTTTTAGGGAAATTTAGCAACGGATTAGTGATAAGAGAAAAAAAGACAGTGGGTTTGTAAAAGTTCAGTCTACTTTTGGGGCATGCATAAGCATTTGAGAATGATTTTTCCCCTATCTAATGGTGGTAGAATGTGTGGTCTACTTATCTTCAGTAGTGGGGTATTTTTTGGGCATGCCTTCCGAGCTTTATTAGTCTAGCTAGATGGTGTCCAATTTAGAATTTTAAAGGTCTGAAAAATGCAATTTAGCAAGCCCAACATCGTCAGTCTAAGAACAGCAACTTGAATCAGCGTTAATGGAAGTCGCTGTCGGGCAGACAAATTCTAGGGTGTTTTTGGTTGCTTTTAGAGAGGATTTTGGTGATGATGCTTATGGATATGGGACTATTGAGAATTTAGGTTGCCTACTTGAATTTCATTATTTAGGAATCATTTTTGACGACTTATGTTAAGAGTAGTATCTCCCACTTTATTTTAGTAGCCGTTTTCATGGGAGAACTTTTCCTTGCCCATGGCGGTGATATGGTGCAATGTTTGTTGAGTAGCAGAATACTTGAAGTCCAATTCATTTAATTATATTGTTCCTTACATATCCTTTAAATTATGGAGAAGACAATATTTGTCTGATTTTGGAAGCATGTTTCCTTCTGAATTTTCTATGTTTTAATTGTCGTCTTCAATTTTCTAAGAATTTCCAGTGGATTTTTGTTTGTCTGATATCAAGAAGTCGTCAGACAAGAAATTGTCCAAGTGGTTACAGTCTAAATCATTTGCAGGACTCTGTTTTATGCTTCTTTAATAAGTTTGTCTTGATTATATCATGCTATAGCCAGGCAGAGATTCTAACTATGGGTGTGGTGATCTAGCTTTGATTGCTTAAGATCAGCTATAAGCTAATTTATACAAATTCTCGGAGCAGACTTTCCAATTTCTGATAGGCAATAGTTGCTTTTTTGGTGTTAGTCCTTACACAAGCATTTGTTTTACCTTGATGACAAGGATTTGGATTTTAAATATGTAAGATTTACCTATTATCGCAACTTTCCTCCATTTGACTTTTGAATTATGCCTTTTGTTATTTTTTTACCTGATTCTTGTACATCTAGGTGATTCAATCTCCTCTCCCAAAAGCACCACTTGATAGTTCAGTCATTTGCCATTGCCTACCTATTGAATGAACGAAACCTACTATTCCATAAAACGCTTCTATTGTAGGTTACTAAATCTAAACAAAATCTTCTTTACTTGAATAATTCTATTTTGCAGTGGCTCTAATGCATATTGGAGGAGCCTATGTTTGTAATGATTGCTTTTAATTGTAGTTATTGCTGCTCCTCCTGATAGCAAAAAACCTGAGCAGAAAGATCATGGAAGCACTAAATATAGGCTCTTCCTTGCCTTGGTTGTAAACTTGAATTTCCTCACTCTTCCAAATCAGTGTCTCTCTTTCTGTATGATTTTCAGCAATCTAATGTTTAGTCCTTGGCCCTTGGCCGAAATGCTGGTTTTGTGGGATTATGGCTTATCTAAACCATACCAGATTGCTCTCCTTGTTGGATCCTAGGAAGCCATTGCCTTTGATTTCATGTCAAAGAATAATTTTAATAACAAGCTGTTGAGGGAGCCAATTGATTGTTTGGGAATTCGATGTTTATTGTTTCAGTGTACCTTTCCTTTTAATATATTGTATATGCAAGACTGGATCCTTTCTATCTACTATTGATCAGTCACACGGTTTTTTCACTACAGCTCTGAACTCTTAAGCAACAAGAAAGCGAGCAAAGGTGCTGGGAGATGAAATTGGCTCATGGCATTTAGATGTTCCCATAGATGGTGTTGTTCCTTCCCTGCTGTTCCCCTTTCAAACACTTACAGGAAAGAGACCACTACAAGACAAGGATTACAATTACACCAAGTTGCTGTTTCCAACTTGTATAATATTTGTTTTCTCATGTGACAGCTTTCATTTTGTGCTAAAATCTTAGCCTTGGAATATATCTATCTTTAATAGATCCAAGATTAATTTTGCTTCACATTGCATGTGTTCAGCCAAATATTATCAAGAAATTAACAGGTTTTTATTGTACACATGCATTGGTCACAAATGTACATATCCTTGAGGATCAAAGGATTTGATGGACTTTTGATGGACTCTTCATGAATGCAAGAAAACTATGATTAATATAATGATGATATCCTTCTAGGCAAAATATGATGTAAAGAAAAATGGTACATGACCAACAAGCACAAGCATATAAAGAATATGTCTTTACTTAGTTTAACTCTAAAAGCATGATTTTCCCCCTTTCTTATGCACTTTTTGGACTAACCCAAATGACTTTTCATGACATAAACATGACTTCCAACTCATAACCACACATGGATGATTCAAATATGCATGAAATATTATGTGAAGAAGGGAAAACACAGAGATGAGAATGGAATCCAGGAGCCTGCACTTGACAAGGGCAGGTGCCTGCACTCAATGCAGGTGCAAGTGCTTTGTTTCTTTTTTGTGATGTCCTTCCAAGCTCTAAACTAGTACGAGGAACTAGTTAGAACCTAGATTGTTACGCCCTAACTTATCTTTTCGTAACAGTTATTTTTCGCATAGAAATTTAGCTGTTATAATTGGGACCAAGTTAATTATTTTTATTTTTATATGGGCTACCTATATCATTGACATTATTGTAATTTAGGGTGTACATAAGATTACATTTTGTATAATATTCTAGTATCAGGCTAATTAGGTTAATATATCTATTTTTATTTGTTATCTACGTTATCCTAGGTTACAGTTGCTATAATTTAGGGGGGGGGGGGGGGGGGGGGGGGGGGGGGGGGGGGGGTGTGACTAGTGGATGGTTTTAAGGAGCCACAATCCGATAGATGTTCACAAGTCATTAGGTTTAAAAAGCTGAAATAAGGGTCTTGAGAGAGTGTAGCCGCATAAAGGTTTCTCGGGCTGGTCTTCATCCTCTTGATCATAGCCCTCCATTGTGGTAAGTATCAGCATCATTCTCGTTTATTTCATTACCTTGAATCAGTACCATTTGGTAGAGGATCGTAGTTTTGGGCGGACATTATTTTAAGTTTGATTGGTGGGTTGCAACGTGTATTGTCTTGGGGAGTTCTCGATGACAAAGGGGGCAGTGGGAATTGCCATGTGAATGCGCCATGCGGTGTGTGATGATCTGATGCAAGTATTTTGCATTTTAGTGGAGTTATTTGTCGAGAACATTATTAAATTCGTAGTGCTATAGGTGTTAATGGGTTTCGGTGATATATAGTGGTAGTAGAAGAATAATTTTTTTGTATTGCATGTATGGGAATTGAAGACTTGGTACACTTAGAAACAGATTACTTAGAGTAGGAAATTGAAGTTGCGTTTTATAGTTTTCAGATGGCTACTGATGATTGGACTTAGGATTAGGCTTGGGCGCTATAAGAAAGTCCTAACTTACATATTCAGTGTTATGTTATTTGAATAGTCATTTATTTTGTATTTTCTATTTTGTACAAGTGAGTCTCTTTTTGGCGTATTTGAGTTGCATTATTTTCCGACCCAAGTGAGTGGTTAAACATGTTACGTATTTTCGAACTCGACGTGGCCCTTGAATTATTCTTTTGGAAAAATTATCTGGAGTGGGTAAAACCTGACTATTCTAGTAAAGGGCATAGCACGTGCCTAGATCACTCACCACGAGAGGGGGAGTAGCTCGGCATGACGTAGGGGAGCCTAAGCCCTGTGCCGAGCTGTATTTGGTCACGAATAAGACCAGATTAATAAAAGTAAAACTAATAAGTCAGGATGCATTAGCTCGGCGTAAGACATAAAGGGATGCCCCTGATATGGCCGAGCTAGGTAGGATGCGTATATAGCTTAGACAGCATTTTGGAATACATAATTCAGCTCGGTGTGATGAACTGAGCTATGTTTGGGTTATTTCAAGCTACATGGAAGCAGGGCACCACCGCGAGTAAGACGGTGAGACATTCTAGAATAATCTATGACTGTTCCTTATGAGATAAGGAGTAATCCCATTAAACAAGGGATTGATATGGAGAGTCCTAATGTGATTAGGAATGAACCCCATATAGGAAAGAGGCCTATATGGAAAGAAGTACTGCTGCAAGACGGGATCTTGCAGTATTTGGAAACATAAGTCTAAAAGGAAAGTCCTATTAGGAAAAGGATTCCTAAACCTAGCAGGAAACAGGGGGCATGAGATGCCTAACCAAAAAGCTATCTTTACCTATAAATACAACACTATGCCCTTGGAGGAAGGTACGCTGTAACACCCAGTTATACGCATTGTGTTCTTTGCTTAATTAGTAACCCAGTACTAACTTAAGCATCGGAGGGCCTTTGCCGACGAGAGGCAAAGGTGCTCTAACCCGTCTTCTGTCTTGCAGATTTGAGGTTGGATCTAGGAAACACGTGGTCAAGACCCTACGTGGATTTCATCCCCGTACAATTAGCGCCGTCTGTGAGAAACGCTTACAAAAAGCTCTTTTCTCTTCAACAAAGATCAACAATGGTGATTTCAGAGCCTGTCTTGTGTACTCCACGAAGGGAGGACGTGGAAGACGATGCTAGAACCACCTTTGTGTACACTACGAGAAAGAGTGTAAGGGTGGAAAAAACTCCGGCGGCTTTGAAAGCGCCTCAGAAGAAGCCCGCCACTAGGGGAATCAATATAGGGCGTATCCCAGAGATTCCAAAATTCAGGGGTACATGCCTGACCCTCCATGACTCCCCAAGGACAGGCAAACGACGAAGACGCTCAAGGACGCCATCAAGGAGACACAGGGGAGCCTCTCCCCGTTATGAAAGGGGGAGAAGCCCCCCGAGCAGGGAAAATCTCAGGCAGACATGAAATCATGAATGGGAAGATAGTCTTGATAGGAAAGAACAGGAGGTGAAAGAATTGGCCAGTGAAGTCACTCGACGGGAACAAGAAATTCAGGACCTAAAGAAGCAACTCCAAGAGAAGGAAAAAGACCTACGCTCACTAACGAGATCCGTGCAGTATGTGAAAGAAAGAAGGGTTCATCATCAGGACAATGTCTCCACCGGCAGAATGGTCTCTCCACGAAAGAGGAGGGAAAGGAGTTCTTCCGTGGAGAAGAAAGAAAGAAGGAAGCATGCTAGGGACAGGTACGAGAGATCTGATTCCAATGAGCATAACCCCGAGCGATATGAGAAGAGAAGGGAGACTGGCCGAGCTGAGGGAGGTCCTAAGACTGCACGAGAAGCAGCTAAGGAAGCCCTTAGCCAGATCTCAAAGTCATCACTGGCCCATTGGATCCGAGCAGAAAAAACCCCAAGCAGGGTAAAGTATTCAGCGTTTATACCCTATGAGACCAGTACGAACCCAGTGGCTCACATCCAACACTATCAACAGGCTATGTTCATGCATGAGCAAGATGATGCCTTGCTGTGCGAGATGTTCCCGTCCAGCTTAGGGAAGGTGGCCCTAAGTTGGTACCATAAACTCCAGAGGGGTCAATCCTGTGCTGGGCCCAGCTAGCCGAAAAGTTTACTACTCGGTTCCTGACAAGTCGAGCAGCTCCGAAAACGTTCGATGCATTGACCTCTATGAGACAAAGGGATGATGAGACTCTGCGGCAGTACTCCAAGCGTTATTGGGAGGTTTTCAACGAAATTGAGAACTGCAGTGAAGACTATGCTTTGGCAACATTCAAAACAAGCTTGCCCATGCATAGTAAGCTACGAGAATCGCTTACCATGCATCCAGTTAAAACTGTGGCCAAACTTATGGAAAGAATCCAGGAGCATGCATGGGTAGAAGATGACATCCTGCAAGCAGGAGGAAAGATTGTGGCTGGGCAACTCCAACTTCCAAAGAAGAAAACGTTGGAATCATGGGTGTACAAGAAGGAGTACACAGCAAGAAGGAAGGACTATACGCAGCAGAAGAAAGATAAAATTGATCCAGACCCCAAATCGTATTTTAGCATCATTGCAACTTTCAACATCCCAATCTACAAGATGCTATACAGGATCAAGAATGAGTCATGGTTCAGGAGACCCCCAAAGATGACAGAGAATCCAGAAAAGAGAAGAGCTACCAACCAGCACTGCAGCTATCATAGAGATTGGGGACACATGACTGAAGATTGCGTGGAATACAAAAGGTTCTTAGACGAGAAAGTGACAGAAGGCCATCTTAAGGAGTTTTTGGTCAATGACAAAAAAGATGTCGAGCTGATAGAGGCGATGGACTACGAGAAAGGTCCAAAGGGAACAATCCATATGATACATGGATTAGTCGCCCCTTACACAAACAATGAGATAAGGCACATCCAAAGGGCCAATGGGCGAGTAAAGCAAGTTATGCAGCTCGACACGAAAAGGCCAAGAGCAGAAGGAGTGATGGAGACCCCCATTACCTTCACTGATGACGATCTAGATGGGGTATTAGTACCACATAATGATGCGTTGGTAATCACCTTACAAATAGGGGAGTATGACGTTGAGAAGATTCTTGTTGATCAGGGAGCTAGTACGGAGATCATGTATTACCATACTTTCAAGAAGATGGAGCTTCCACCGAGCTCATTGCAGAAGTGTTTGGTGGTGGACCTTCCGTCCTCTTATAACGTGATTATAGGGAGAACCTGGATGCATAAGATGAAAGCCATCCCTTCCACCTACCATCAGAAAATCAAGTACCCTGGAGCAAATGGCATAGAGTGCATTAGGGGGAATCAAAAGGTAGCTGACCAATGTTTTAACATGGTGCTGAAGAGGTCTCCAAGGGTAGAATTTGTTCAGACAGTTGAGGTATCAGACCAACCTACTCTGGAGGACGTTGGAGGAGACCTGACCAAGAAGATGGTGGAAGGATTGAAGAAGATACAGATCAAAGAGGATGATGCAGAGCGGTATTTCCTGATCGGCAAAACACTTGCCGAGCAGGAAGAAAGAGATTTGGTTGCCTTCTTAAAAGACCACATTGATATCTTTGCAAGGACTCCCCAAGAAATGCCTGGGATAGACTCAGAAGTAATCTGCCACCATTTAAATATGGATCATCAACACAAACCGGTTGCGCAAAAGGTAAGGAGGTCGACACCACAGCACGCAGACGCTGTGATCGAAGAAGTAGATCGGCTGCTCGAAGCGGATGCCATACGAGAAGTAAGCTATCCGGAATGGTTGGCTAACACAGTTGTGGTTAAGAAGAAAAACGGGATGTGGAGGGTCTGTGTGGATTTCACCAGCCTCAACAAAGCATGCCCCAAGGACAGCTTTCCACTTCCCATGATTGATCAACTGGTGGATGCCACATCAGGCTATGAGAGGATGAGCTTCCTTGACGCATATCGAGGATATCATCAGATAGCTATGTATGAGCCCGACCAAGAGAAAACGTCCTTCATTTCACCAAGAGGTCTCTACTGTTATAAGGTGATGCCATTTGGGCTAAGGAATGTTGGAGCAACTTATCAGAGACTGGTTACCAAGATGTTTAGGGAGCAGCTCGGCAAAACCATGGAGGTCTACCCAATCATATTGCCAACCTGAAGGTAACTTTCGATATTTTGAGAGAATACAAGTTAAAGCTAAATGCCTCAATGTGTGCTTTTGGGGTCAGCTCGGGAAAATTCCTAGGACACTTGGTAACCAAGAGGGGGATTGAGGCTAACCCAGATCAAATTAACGCGCTTCAGAACCTCCAAAGTCCAAAGACCACGAAAGAGGTCCAAAGACTAACAGGGATGGTAGCAGCTCTTAACCGTTTCATCAGTAAATCCTTAGATCGTTGCAGACCATTCTTTCAACTTCTGAAGAAGAGAGAAGGGTACGAATGGGGAGCCGAGCAAGAACAGGCTTTCCAAGAGTTGAAATTGTCATCACCACCCTTACTCTCTACTCCAAAAGCTGGGGAGCGGTTGATACTATACCTGGCGGTATCCGAGCACGCAATCAGCTCAGTTCTCTTACAAATAAAGGGGATAGAGCAGACCCCAGTCTATTTTGTAAGCAAAACCTTGCTAGACGCAGAAACACGGTATTTACCATTGGAGAAATTAGTGTATGCTCTGGTCACTACTTCAAGAAAGTTGCCACACTACTTCTTACAGCATCCCATCACTGTGTTTACTGAATATCCACTAAGGGCTTTGCTTTGGAAAGCAGATTTCTCTGGGAGAATATCCAAGTGGTCCATCGAATTGAGCCAGTTTGATCTTGGCTATCAGCTCAGGACGGCAATAAAAGGACAAATTTTGGCCGATTTTCTAGCAGAATTCACTCCCATAGTAGCTCCACCACCACCAATTCTCCACGAGAAGGAGCAAGGCATTGTCCCCGATCAGCCCACAAGTAAGGACGAGCTAGATCCAGAAGAGTGGAGGTTGTATGTTGACGGGTCAGCCTGCAACAAACGGTCAGGAGCAGGAGTAGTGTTGTTCTCTTCAGAAGGGTTGATGCTGAAACAAGTACTACGGCTGGGATTCAGTGCCACCAACAATGTGGCAGAATATGAAGCCTTGCTCGTTGGACTAAGGAGTGCCATAGAATTCAAGGTTAGTAAGTTACGAGTATTTTGCGATTCACAACTAGTTGTTAATCAACTTTTAGGAGAGTACGCTGCAAAAAGCGAAAAAAATGGCTACATACTTTGGGGCAGCCAAAGATCTGCTCGACCAGTTCGAAAGGGTCCATATCCAGCAAATCAGCTCGGGACAGAACACACATGTGGACTCATTAGCATGCTTGGGGTCAGCAATCAAGACAGAGTACCGTCGTACAGTGGTTGTGGACTACTTGAGTGAATCGAGCATTGGCCGAGCAGTAGAGAAGATTATGGAGACAAAACTTGGACCAAGCTGGATGGACCCAATAGTGGCATACCTACGAGATGGGACTTTGCCAGAAGACAAGAGGGAGGCACACAAAATCAGAACCAAGTCAGTGCGTTTTTTGTTCTCTCTAGAAGGTAAGCTCTATAGAAAATCTTTTCTTGGTCCATATTTATTATGTGTGCATCCAGCTCTAGTCCAAAAATTCCTCCATGAGATCCATGCTGGAACATGTGGAGGACACACTGGTGGAAGGTCCATAGCCCACCGAGCGATAACCCAGGGGTATTGGTGGCCTTACATGCAAGAGGATGTAAAAGTTTTTGTCAAGAAGTGTGAAAAATGTCAAAGATATTCCCCTCTCATCCGAGCTCCAGCAGAAGATCTTCTTCCTTTAACAAGCCCGTGGCCATTTGCACAATGGGGATTGGACATCGTGGGTCCTCTCCCCATGGCAACAGGGAAGTGAAAATTCCTTCTCATTGGTACGGATTACTTCACTAAGTGGATAGAGGGTGAAGCTTTGGCAAAAATCACAGAAGCCATGGTGGAGAAATTTGTCTGGAACAAGATCATCACAAGATTTGGAGTACCTTACTCCATCATCTCAGACAATGGGTCCCAGTTTGGCAAGAAGTTTAAAGCTTTTTGTGCCCAATACAGTATTAGAAACTACTATTTAACCCCGGCTTACCGACAGAGCAATGGGCAAGCAGAGGCTTCAAATAAGACCATCCTTAAGAGCCTTAAGAAGAGGTTGGAAAGCAAGAAGGAAAAATGGCCCGATGAGCTTCCTGCCGTACTTTGGGCATATAGAACCACACCTCGGTGATCTACGGGAGAGACACCGTACTCCTTTGCTTACGGAACAGAGGAAGTAATTCCATTGGAGATTGGCTTGCCGACCAATCGCACTGCTCTTGTGGAGTCAGGAGGCAACGATAAAGCCCTAGCCGAGTAACTTGATCTTGCTGAGGAAAAGAGAGAGCGTGCATTAATCACACTGGCAGGATACCAGGAGCAGCTACGAGGGAGTTACAACAAGAAGGTGCAGCCAAGAGAGTTCAAGATTGGGGATCTAGTCCTAAGGAAAATGTTGGCCAATACCAAGGTGTCCTCTGAAGGAAAACTTGGGCCGAACTGGGAAGGCCCGTAGAAGATTGTAGGGATTGCTGGTATTGGAGCCTATCATTTGGCCAACCTAGATGGAGACCCAATACCACGGCCATGGAACGTCCAGAACCTACAAAATTTTACCAGTAATTTGTTTATGTGTTTACGAATACAATCACCTTTGTCTACATTTGTTTTTTACCTAGTTGGGATTACGAATGAAATCACCAACATCAGTTATTCAGATTTTTATCTTTGTTGATATCTTGATATTTCGAGCATCAATGAGATTTTATCTTTTCTTATTAATACGAATGAAAATTTGTCTCAAATTTGATTTCCTATTGGGGAGCAGCGAGTGTGTATATTCCAATCAAATTAGTATATCTCTAAATACGACAAAACTTAGATTGCAACGAGTATTGTAAACACTTTCCTAAGCATGAAAAAGCTTAGATCACAACGAGTATTGCAAACACTTTCCTAAGCACGAAAAAGCTTAGATTGCAACGAGTATTGCAAACACTTTCCTAAGCACGAAAAAGCTTGGATTGCAGCGAGTATTGCAAACACTTTCCTAAAGCATGAAAAAGCTTAGATTTGCAACGAAAATTGCAATAAGTTTCTAAAAGTATGAATACACTTAGATATGCAACGAAAATTGCACTAGCTTTCTAAGTACGAAACATTTAGCAACGAACATTGCACGATACTCAGGTATAAGGATACTTGATAAAGTAAAAAGTACGAATGCGCTTAGAAAGTATGCAATGCAAGAAATGCTCGATCTAACAGAATACCAAAGTCAGAAGCAGAGTATTAAAAGGCCACACAGGGCTTAACAAATGAAGCATGAAATTAAGTACGAGAAACTTAGAAATTGTCAAAGGACCACACCCGGGCAAACAAAGCCTCACAGGGCTGATCATCAGAAGACAGAAGAGTAACACAGGCTTCAGGCCTCTTCACCGTGCTGACTAACATCGGTGGCAGGGGTGGGATCAGTGCTCTCATTTTCCTTAGGATCAGAGGGATCCTCTGCACTATTGTTACCTCCTTGTTGGGTGAGATCAATTATACCTTCCTCACTTTGGGCCAGCTCAGGAAGAGGCTCAAGTTCAGGATGGGTGTTGAGATGTTCTTGTGCATTGGAGTGAGCAGGGGGGTGTCAGCTTCAGGTTGCTGCGCTGCCAGAGCATCCATGTGACTGGGGAGTTCCATGTTGCTCCACATTGGAGAATCTTCTGGAAGCCCCATCTTAGTGCAGCAGTGAACCCAGCTTGCCTCCCAAATAGCGTCTGTAACTGCAGGCATTTGAGCTCTGTAGTTATCCGTTATCTCTAGCACGGCCTTGTCATATTCAGCTTCAGCTTTGGCATTGGCAGAGGACAGGTCAAGGCGCAGTTGCTGCTCAGTCTCTTCGGCTTTCCTTTTCTTCTCAGCCAACTCCTCCTTCAGCTTCTCAACCTCCTCCCGAGCTTCCTTCAGTGACTGGGCGTGTTGGGCACTCTCCCGCTTGGCTTTCTCGGCCCTTTTTTGTTCTTTTTTAAGAGCCTTCTCAGCCTCTTTTGCTTGGTCGAAACTGGCAGCAGCTTTCTGCATGATCTGTAAAGGAGAACACAAATAGCAATCAGGGAAAGTAAACTCCAAAAGGCAAGTACACAAGAAAGCAGTGATTAAACTTTATACCTTGGCACTTGATTGGAAAATTGACTTCAACAGTGCATCATAAGAGCTACTTTTTTCTCTCTCCATGTCAAGCGGGAGAAGAGTAGCTCTGGAGACACCAAACGCCACATCAGTAGAAGAGATTTTGTCGATCATACTTATAGGAGTTCCATCAGGATGGTCAAGCACTGGAGACCAGGGCTGCACGAGCGGTGGGGAGCTAGTCATTGTTCGGGACGAGCTCGCATCTCCAGTCCTTCTTCTTTGAAGAGGAGGCTGGACGTCCTGGGGACCCTCTAGTGGTCTCTTATCCCTCTGTTGCTCGGGAAGAGACGGGGTTGAAGCTGGAGGGGGAATGATTGGATTAGCAAAAGGGATGGCACGACGCGCACGTCCACCGAGGTTCAGTTTGTCCAGGAGGCTGATCGGCTGAACAGGCATGTCTCGATCAGGTGAGGGTGAGTAGCCTGATGAATCTGAATCACCGAGTAGAGTAGCTTGCTTGGTCAAGGAGAGAATAGCAGCACGGTGATCAAACCTTTCCTCTTCTCTTTCTTCTTCCTCTTCTTCTTCAGCTAGCACCCGTCCGGATGTGCTTGGATCCTAGTCGGTTCGGGTGAGGATTGGGATAGCAGTTGGTATTTCGGGGATGTGAGCAAAGGTTATTTGTTGTTGAAGATCCCTTGGAGCTCGGGAACGTATAACCCTCCTCCCTCGTTGACCTCGGTGAGGTCTGGAACTCCTTTGCTCGGCCGGTGTGCTCGGAGTAACCAGAGGAACAGCTGGAGGCCAGGGATGCCTTGAGCGAGGTTCGCCTACTTTCCTGATTCCACCCCAGTAAGTGGGGGTATAGCCGAGCAGCAGATGAGGAGCACGGCCGAGTCCGATGGGAGTTGGCTCAAACCCGTCAAAATAGAGAACAAGGGCTATCTCTTCAAGGTGGAGCCTCCCGTGAATCAGACGACCGCCTTGGTTTAGGTTGCTCGCTGCAAATGAAAGGGGCAATAAAAAAAGGTCAGTAAAGCAAAATCAAGAGGTACAAGGAATAGAAGAGTATACAAGGGTTGAGTACTAACGTGGTTGGCTCGCAGCCGTGGGGCAGGCAAAACCAGTAGTATTCCCCTCAGCGTCTCTGGGCTCCCAGTTGCCAGTGACTACGAGGTAGTCATCTCCCTCTTCCTTTGAAGAGTTAGGAAGGTCCGTAACTAGCTTCTGTTCGGGGTCCCTAGCTTTGAAGTAGTAGTTATTGTCTGCAGTAGGGACTACACTGTACAGATAGTGTAGATCCCACTAATCTTGGTGCAGGCTGAGCAGCCTGTTCAGGGCGATCGTGCCCATGACCACCATAACAAAGTTACGGCATAGTTGCATTGGGTTTAGTCTGCATCGGTTGCAGACCTCCTTGAAGAAGGGGTGTAAGGGGAACCTAAGACCTCCCTCAACTATGAAAATCAGGGGTATATGAATTTTGTTATGGGTTTGACCCTCCTCCTTTAAATCATCACGCCTGTTCAATCGAAATTGAACATCGTTTGGAATTTCGTATTTCTGACGGAATTCCTGAATCTTCTGGGCATTACTCAAGAGAGTTCTGTGTTTACCCATGTTTAAGAGGGTTTCACTGTTGAAACCCAGCAAAGAAGACGATAAACGAAACCTAAAGGTCTTGACGAAAAATGGGAAATCTAAGAACGAGAAAGCGTACTTACGTGAAAAGAAGGCCTAGGAGTAAACTTTCCGACGAGAGGGAGGAAATTTTCCGACGAGAACGGAGGAAGAACGGTGAAAAAGCTGTGGGTGAGTAGACTCGAAGAGTAACGTTAATGGCGAAAAGAGGATTTCTTTTCTCTCTCTCTTCTTTGCTTCTGACGAAATGGAGTAAGGAAGAAGGGGAAGGGTTTTAGGGTGGGATAATGATTATCCCGCCCAAAACCCCATGAAAGTGGGGTGTGATGTGTACAGAACGTCAGCAGGATCATCCTTTGGGCTTATCCGAGCCACCAACGGGTCATTTCGCATTAAATGCGAAAACAACCATACTCCCCACGTGGGGGTGGGGGGGAGGCGTGCAGAAGATACATCAGGAGCCGTTAAAGCTCTGCGCACTACTAATGAATGGTAGTAGTGACAGAGTTGGGGAGCAATTGGAGTGGGTAAAACCTGACTATTCTAGTAAAGGGCATAGCACATGCCTAGATCACTCACCCCGAGAGGGTGAGTAGCTCGACATGACGTAGGGGAGCCTAAGCCCTGTGCTGAGCTGTATTTGGTCACGAATAAGACCAGATTAATAAAAGTAAAACTAATAAGTCAGGATGCATTAGCTCGGCGTAAGACATAAAGGGATGCCCCTGATATGGCCGAGCTAGGTAGGCTGCGTATATAGCTTAGACAGCATTTTGGAATACATAATTCATCTCGGTGTGATGAACTGAGCTATGTATGTGTTATTCTGAGCTACATGGAAGCACGGCACCGCCGCGAGTAAGACAGTGAGACATTCCAGAATAATCTATGACGGTTCCTTATGAGATAAGGAGCAATCCCATTAAACAAGGGATTGATATGGAGAGTCCTAATGTGATTAGGAATGAACCCCATATAGGAAAGAGGCCTATATGGAAAGAAGTATTGCTGCAAGACAGGATCTTGCAGCATTTGGAAACATAAGCCTAAAAGGAAAGTCCTATTAGGAAAAAGATTCCTAAACCTAGCAGGAAACAGGGGGCACGAGATGCCTAACCAAAAAGCTATCTTTACCTATAAATACAGCACTATGCTCATGGAGGAAGGTACGCTGTAACACCCAGTTATACGCATTGTGTTCTTTGCTTAATTAGTAACCCAATACTAACTTAAGCATCGGAGGGCCTTTACCGACGAGAGGCAAAGGTGCTCTAACCCTTCTTCTGTCTTGCAGATTTGAGGTTGGATCTAGGAAGCACGTGGTCAAGACCCTACATGGATTTCATCCCCGTACATTATCATTTGTTTATTGAAATGTGAATGGTTTATATTGGCTCTTTTAATTGGCATGCGAAAAAAAAAATTATTTTGGTGAGAACTTGGTGGATAATGATGGGAACATTTATTATTGATAATCCAGGGAAATTAATCCTCTGTGTGCGGGTGACTCTGGCCATTAGGGAAGAGGCTGTGTCCTAGCCGGTGACCCTAATGCTCAACGGCTGACTTTCGCCGGATCGTTCTTAGGGAAAAGTTCCACGGGCTGCCTACTCATGGTGACTCTAAGTTTCGATATTGGATCCAATTTTTGAGAGATATGTTCACTGGCACTTGGTACTAATTGGTGTTGGTTGTGGTTCTCCATTGTTGTTGGATATCGTATTGTGATCACCAAAAGGACTTGTTATTGGTAAAAATGATTTATCGATATAATTTATTAATTTGTTGTACACCTCGCACGCCAAATTATATTTACATTTTTTTTAGGTAAAATTAGCTTGAAATAAAAAGGGGAGACAAAAGAATGTACAGCTTACAAGGGGCATACCCCAGGAGGACAAAAGAAGAGAAAGAAAAAGAAAATTATGCCGAAGGGCTACAATGCTAAGGAACAAACCTATGATTCCTAACCTTCTACAGAAGAAGGAGAAGAATCACAAGACAAAATACAAATGAACGACTAAAATACAGTAGCTGAAATCTAGAACCTTGGAACTTGGACTCCATATGAACATGGAACTTGGACTTGAACCTGGTAACTTGGACCTTGGTCTCCACATGAACTTGAACCTTGGACTTGAAACTTGGACACACATGACTACCGTGAGTTTAGAAGACAATCTCATTTCTGAAATTTTGACAGCACTTGGTCTGAAAGTTGATAGGCCAAATGAGTAGTGAATCTTTCCACTGAACCATGGCAGCAGCTAGAATAGCAATACATGAAGTAACACTACGATGCAACTACAGCAGACGGCAGAGTGAAATGGGATAGCTTTTGGAGTCTGAAAAATTGGAAGAGGACATCCCCCTCATCCTAGGAAAACTCACACAGAGTGAAATGGGAGCTGGAAGAGGACAGCCCCCTCTTCCTAGGCTACCTAAGCAACAGCGAGGATGCTGATCAGATACACAACAGTCCATATGATGCCTATTAACTCTACAGAATCGCAGCAACAGCAGCAGAAGTGCTGCCACAGCAGTAAAACTACCAGTAGCCGTAACAATCTGAACCAAACTGAAAGTTAATGAGACATAGTGGCAGGTCTAATAGTAGCAAATAGTGACAGCAGATTGCAACAGCCCTTGCAACCCACTTAATATCAACATATTACAATAATAGCATGCAATTCAACTGTTGCAACAGCCCTTGCAACAACAATGATCAACAAGTGTAATATCAAATTGCAATAGTAGCAGAAGATTGCAACAACCCTTGCAACCCTCTTAACATCAACAGTTTAATATGATAGAATCAAGTGCAAGCAAGTAGGTATGACAATCCAATACCAATTAATCACTGCCATAAACAGCCTCCAAAGAGTCCTTTAAGATGCCTAGGCTGACTGCAACTTTCTTGTAGAACCTGGAATTGTACCAAGAGAAAATTCTGGCCTTGGTCCACCTTGATCCTTGAAGCCCTCTGGACCTGATCCTGCAAATTGCCACAGCAACAATATCAGTAGCAGTAACAGATCTTAATCCATAAAACAAAGCCATGCATGTAATACTCAATATCAAATGTCATACTCCCTAAGCACTAGATGTACCAGATACAAATATGCCCCATTTAGCAAGTAGTGATGAAGACTGAGGCTCATGATGAAGATTATTCAGAGACATCAGCCTATACCTAACCATTGAGTATATTTTACTTACTATAATGGGGTTTGGGCATGCTTTGCTTTGGAATTTGCAAAAATTTCTCTCTATCCAAACTTGATAAATTGTGGTGGTAAAAGCCAACTTGAGAATAAGAGACTTGAGAGATTTGCCTTTGATTGTTGACATCTGAATGATCCAATTTTCCCAAGACCTAGGGGGCCAATTCATGTTTAGTAGAGAGAGGACTTTACACCACACTTGTGATGTAAAAGGGCAATTAAAGAAAAGGTGGTCATGACTCTCAACACCAGGGCAAAAAGACCAGCATGACATAGCTTTAGTGCCAAATAACACTAATCTGTCCTCAGTGTAGAGTCTTTGCTGAATGGCAATCCAAGTGATGAAACTGCATTTGGGTATGTGACCAGGGAACCAGATGCTTTGAACCCAACCAACCTTTCGGAAGTGTGTTCTAAGATGGTTCCACATTGAAGATATGGAAAATTTTCCATTGGAATTAAGGGACCATACAGTATGGTCATCCAGATCCTTACAGGGGTTAGGCAAAGAGAGCAAACTGGATCTAATCTCATTTAGATCAAGAGTTTGAGTAACAGGGAAAGCCCAAGAATTGTCTCTAATGATGGTAGATACAGTAGCTTCTCTAGATAATCCAGAGTCATAGATGACCCTAGGCCCATATCTTTGGGCAAGGGGGCCCAAACTCAGCCAATTGTCATACCACAAGTGGGTATTTTTACCATTGCCTATTGACACTTTAATGTGTGGCTGAACAAGAGACCTCAAATTAAGCAATTTCCTCCAAATCCATGAAGAATTGCTAGGGACCTTAACTTCCCAAAAGCTTTTATCCCTAAGCAAGTATGATTTGACCCACTGGCACCACATTGATTGCTTACCACCAGAGATGAGAAACCAAATCTGCTTTGAGATTGCTGCCTTGTTCCAAACTTGAATTGCTTTTAATCCAAGATCCCCTTCCTGCTTGGGGGAGCATAAGTGCTCCCAAGAAACTTTAGAACTTTATTTATTATAGATGATTTGCCATTCACTGAGCTTGTCAGCTGACGGATTTAATCCACCATCATTTTCAGGGAAATCGAGTCGGTAGATAAGAACTCTGGTGGCAACTTGGGGATTATTGTGTTGACCTCCATAGGATGTTGCATTAAAGTTTTTATTATTTTATTTATTCGCTTCCGCACTTATTAAACCTTTTGATACATCACTTTTTTGTTATCATTGGTTAATAATTTTTATTGATCGGTTCATGGGATGGTGTTCCCCATGCTTATGTTGGGACATATTTGATTTGATTTTGTTAATAATAATAATAATAAATGATCTTTTAGTGGTCTGTGGCTTATTTTATTTTAGGCTTCGTGTCCTCGTGTTAGCCTTGTGGTTCATGACCGGTCATTTCCCATTTTGGGGTGTGACATAGATGGTGTCCCCTCAGGACCCTTGAGCACTATTTTTGGTAGAAAATCTACCTTGAGGCTTGATTGATGAACTTGTGGTACTTGATTTGAGAGGTGTTTGGGTGCTATATGAACTAAGTTTTAGTTTCTGGAGTTATGAATGAAGATTGTGAAGGTATTTGGCCAAGCTTAATTGTGGATGATGAGGATATATGGATTCCAGATAGCAAAATGTGGATTTGATAGTTGAAGGTGAGAAAAACGAGGAATAGACTGGGATTAGAGGTTCTGGAAATATTCCAACAGAGTAACAGTAGGGAAATAGAGGAGAGTTGTTCCTCTTCCAAATGAGAGATGGGAGGGGCTTTATATAGGCATGAAATGTTCAAAATGGTCCCTTAGGATGGCGTAGGGGTCAATCAAGGGGGTCACCTTAGGACTATCATCACCCCTCCACTATACTGCTGCAAAAAATCTCAGAGAATTGGGAATCCAGGTGCCTGGACTTAGAGACTGCACAAGATTCCAAACTTTGCGGGGCCGCTTCGGATGCTACCGAACTCCGTTTTGTGCATGGTTTAAAGCGTTGGAAAGTTTATCAAGTCTACTTTCTAACCCAAGTGGTTTGAACCCAAGATAACTTGTACATCAAAATACATACCATTTTACCCTCAAAAGGTCAGGAAAACAAGTCATTCTAGTAAAACGTGCACATCTCCCTCATTTCAAAATGGATTAGGACATATTATATATCGATAAAGAGGGTTTTGAATGTACTAGAAGGTGGTGCAAGATTGGGTTTATCTTGCAGAGGTTTTGGGGGGTTTTGGTGGGTTCTCAAGTACTCAATCAAGCTTCGCGTGCTCTTATCGGGCATTTTCATCCTTGGGAAGGCCGTGGATTTTCGAAGGCCCAGATTGGGGTGTCTATAGCGCATCCGCTACCACATTCGCTTTCCTCGGGTGATATTGCAATTCAAAGTCGTAATTCTCCATGTGCTCCATCCAACGGCGTTGACGCAAATTAAGTTCTTTTTTAGAAAATAAATACTTTAAGCTTCTATGGTCGGAAAACACTTCAAACTTTTCACCATAGAGGTAATACCTCTAACTTTTCAAAGCAAAAATGACTGTCGCGAGTTCTAAGTCGTGAGTCGGATAGTTACGCTCATGATCCTTCAATTGTCGTGAACTATATGCTACCACCTTCCCATTTTGCATTAAAACGCACCCAAGTCCCTCCCGTGAGGCGTCGCAATAAACAGAATAGCCAATTCCACGCTCGGGCACAATTAGAATCGGTGCAGTGGTCAAACGCTTTTTCAACTTATTAAACACCGCCTCACACTTGTCATCCCACACGAATTTAGTCCCCTTGCGAGTTACTCTAGTCATTGGAGCACCAAATGAGAGAAATCTAGCACCCAACAACGGTAATACCCAGCCAAACCCAAAAAACTCCGAATTTCGAAGATGCTCTTCGGACACTCCCAATTCAATTCTGACTAAATCTTCCCCGGATCTACAAACACCCCATCTTTCGATACCACATGACCCAAGAATTTCAAACGGACCAATGTAATGCAGTGATAACTTGCCCCCTCGCCCGAAACTTGTCAAACCCCGATGCGGTGATATTTTGAGAAACACGTGATCTCCCACTTCGAATGATAACAGGCAACTACGACGATCGACATAACTCTTTTGGCGACTTTGAGCGGTTCAATAAGCGTTGACGAATCACCTTGACCTTTTCGGTTATTGCCTCTTGCGCGGCCTTAATTCTCTTGCGAACCAATCTCATGCTCTCAGCAGTTTTGTTCACTAACTCGGGTCTCACTAGCGTTGCTTCACCCAACTCGGTCCAATCCATTGGTGATCTACACGGCCTACCATCAACACATCAAACATCTCAAAACACTTAGTAATGGTAGAAATCTCTCTACCTCAAGGTTTTGCTTGTGAACAAAGGATGAGCAAGAACCCTAGCTTTTTCTCCAGTCCTCCAACCGAATGTCCACCTTCCGAATGGAAATGAACAACATCCAAGCTTCTAAACACTTGTAGGGGTCTAGTATGAGTGAGGGTTTTGAAGGAATTTGAGGTTTTTGAGTGAAATTTGGGGAGAAGATGAAGAAAGATGGAAGAAGGGGTAGAGAGAGAGAGAGTACGTCTGATGGAGGGGAAGGAGTGGGTGACTCTCCCCTCTTATACACCACACACACACACATATGTTTCAAAATATTACACCCTATGTCCCTAAAGTTATTTGTGTCTTGCAACATGGTCCTAAACCACTCATATCACCAATTCAATCCAACTTTTAAACATTTCCAACAATTCCTCACATGTCCCAATTTTATTTCCGGAAAAATATTTAATTTCGGTGGTTTGGCTAAATAAGTATGTTGAAATATTTTTGTCCTTATTCAAATTTTCTCTCATTTTTTGAGTCGATTTCTTGAGTATTATTGGTTCGTCTCGAGAGGACTTTTAAAAGTAATAACATTATTAATCAATTAAAAGTTTGTTTAAGGACAAAAGTAATCTAAAAAATATGTATGTTTTTAGATTTTTTTTTTTTGTTTTTCATTGATTTTTTAGAAATTTTATCATATTTTTTTATTTTTTAAATTAATAAATGTGAAAAATATTTTAAAATAATGACGAAAACAATAATTTGGCTCAGCCAAAAAAACACTGATATTTTTTTTTGGGTAAAGAGGTTGAATTATAATAAATCAAAACCACGGCCCAAAGCCGCCTGCTACCAATACAACTACACAAAATCACTGGCCCAATAAATTTTATCATATTTTTGGAATGTTGTTTATGTTTTAATGACAGTTGAATTTGAAAGCAAGATCTCTGAAACAGATGCAAGGGGTTGAGAGCTTCTCTCTCTAGAATCTAGAGAGAGAATGCACTCCCCCACCAAAAATCCAAAAATCCACAAAAACAGGTCTGATCTAGAGGTGATATACTCAGATTGACCTAATATCCATCCACTAATGACATATTTTTTACATCTTGGTTCATCTTTTGTGATCTGCACTCGGTGGGGAAGAAGCTGGATATTTTCGGCCATGTCTATATGGGTTTGAAGCCTCTTTTCAGCAACTTCACCTATCACATCGTATGGGTTTGGAGCTTTCAGCAACTTCACCTATCACGAGAGCTTCTCTCTCCATTAAAGGAAGACATTGCACTCCCCTTTGAGTTCTACCCCATAGATCTGAGTTAGAGGTAGCTTTAGGCTCTATTCGGACTAAATTTATCCCATCTTATCTTGTTTTCATTGTGGAAATGGGTTACAATCAGTTTCTGTGTGTGCTCTGTTCTTTGGAAAACCATGGAGAACTGGTATACCCTTTCGACTGAAGCTCTATAACCATGAACCACTACCAGAAAGCTCCACACAAGGGCATTTGAGATCGGGGGTCCTCTGAAACTGGTTCTTCCTCTGCGGCTTAGTTCCTCCTGTTAGGTGTCGTTGGTGTCACAGCGGTGAGGGTAATACCACAATGGGTTTCTGGCTGCTAAGGTGTACTCAGTGAAGTGGGTCATCCTCTCTTATGCGTATGTTTGGAGCCGGAGGAAATGGGTCTAATTGGTTCATACATCCAAGTCAAAAAATTTGGCGGCATGGAGTGTGTAGCAGGAAAACAATTGTAGAAGAGGAGAGTGAGAGCCACTCTCCCCCGCAAGTGGGCATTACATCGTTCAAAAAGGCTATAACCACAGCTGTAGATACTGCTGCAGCAGGCTTTTGGTTTAAACCTTTCAAAATCCTTTGGTCCCTCGGGGCTCTCTACGGATTGGTAATCATGGAGACAGTGCATAGCAGGCAAGTTATGTTTTGGGGAAGCCAAACACACCCACAAAACCGAGGTCTGGTGAATGTGGGGACCACAGTCCTTTATTTGGAAGGCTGAGAATTCAGCTTAACGCATGGAAAGTTGGTCCACAGGAGCGACTTTTGTTCCAATTGAGACAGCTATATGCACGTAATGCATCACCAAGGAGCTACTTATGTTCAAATCAAAGTCTCAAACATTGGTCCAAGTGACCATTAGACAAAGCAACAATTGGTCCAGCAGCTTATTCGGTGGTACCAACAGTTGGCCTTTGTGCCATTAGACAAAGCCTTTGCACGGTGTAAATCATCAAGTGGATTTTTGCTGTATCCCATATCAATGGGTTAAAAGCCCTTGCAAGCCTATTCGTGGGCCCATTTTATTACTCCAACTGGGGCGCAAATTTTTGGATAATTAGGGACGCATATTTTAGTTGTGGACTAACATGTTTAGTACCATAGTGTAATAGTTTTATTTCACTGCTTTACGCTTATTATACCTATCCCAACGGATTGTGCTGGATTTCCTAGTTTCCCACCCTGGCGGGTTGTGTCGGGGAGTACGCAATTTTCTTTTCTTTTTTCTTTTTATTTTGTCCTCCCTGGGGTATGCCCCTTGTAGGCTGTACATTCGCTTAACCCCTTTTAATTTCAAGCTAAATTACCCACACAAAAAAAAAGCAAGATCTCTGAGATGGTAGAAGTGGAAAGTGTGTGGAATTTTACTATCATTTTCTCTCTGTCTTTCTGAATCTCTGTTATTTTCTTCCTAGAGCTTAACTCAAGAACTTCTGAGTGCCAATTTGGTTACTCCATTTTTTCCAATTCGTGTGGATCTATCTAGACGTTATCAGTGGTATCAGAGCGGTCGAATCCCGGCCAATTTGACGATCAGTTATGGCATAAGGAACCAGATCTCACGATATTAAACGACTCAAAGAAACCATCAAAACTGTAAACCAATTGCAGACAACTACTGAAATTCAAGCAGCAACGATGATGAAACAAGGCGAAGCTCTAGATCGGCAAACTGAAGCGATCAATGAATTCAGAAACCTTATCTCAGCATTAAACCTCAAACATAACCAGCTCAGGATCCAGGTAACCAATGCTTCCTCGTCTTCTACCCCAAATTCCTTATGAAATGCTCAGTTACTCACGGGAGGGGATAATGGGGGAAATTTTGCTGGTGATTGGGCAAACCCAAGATTCAACCGAATCAATTTTCCAAATTTTGGTGGGGATGACCCTGAAGGGTGGGTCTACCATTGCGAGAAATTCTTCGAAATTCATAATATCGATGAAACCCAGAAAGTGCGTCTAACTGCAATTCATTTGGAGGATAAGGCCATTAGTTGGTACAAGTGGTTTGAAATGTCACATACAGTGAGGACATGGAGGGAATTTACTGTAGCCCTCACTGCTCGTTTCAAAGAATGTTTATGAAGATGCCGTGGGGCAACTTACCAAGCTCAAATAGATTGGATCAGTTAAGGTGTATTAGGAGAAATTTTAAAAGCTGGCAAATAGGACTACAGGGCTGAGAGAAACCTTTTTTGTAAGCTATTTCATTAGTGGTTTAAAGGAAGAGATAAAGGCAAGGGTACAAATGTTCAAGCCTATTACAATCGCTCAAACCATGGGACTAGCTAGACTTCAAGAAGAGGCCACAAAGGCCTTAAGGAAATCCAAAAACCCAGCTATGTTTAACAAGAAACCAATGTACTACTCTACAAACTACTCAGGAACTCAAACAACATCAACCACTCCAAAACACCACAAGCCTATACCACCACTTCCAAATACAACTATGCAAACCCTACCCCAATCCAAACCAAACCATTAGACTCTTACCCACCTGTGCTCAAGTTAACCTCCAAGGATATAGAGGACTGGAGCTTAGGTGGAGTTCGTTCTCGGAGTTTGGGGTGTAAATCAGCTGGGTACTCTAGGGTTTTGCTCAAGACCCATCTTGGTAGGGGAATTTCTACTTCTCCTAAATATATATATATATATATATATAGAGTCCGGATCTAATCCGGGACTCCACCATCCGGGACTCCACCTTCCCGATATTTTTTTGAAAATCCGAGCCGTCCAATGTGTTCAAAAGGTGTTTTCCAAGGTCCACGCGGGAAATCTTCAAAAAAAAATACCGGGAAGGGCTTGATCCGAGCAGTTTTTCGCAAAATTGTAAATATACAGTTTTTGCGAAAAACTGCTTGGATCAAGCCCTTCCCGGTATTTTTTTTTGAAGATTTCCCGCGTGGACCTTGGAAAACACCTTTTGAACACATTGGACGGCTCGGATTTCCCAAAAACAATTTTTAAAAGCATCAAAACACCAAAAAACCTCCAATCCGGGATCCCGGATTGGATAATTGCCGTATATATATATATATATATATATATATATATATATATATATATATGAAAGTGTATTGTGTGTATTGCTTCCCCACTTGATCAACTCTCCCTTGATTTTGAAAATCTCCTTTGAAAACCCATTTTCTAGTCACATTGGTTTGGATTTGTGCTTGATCTATGCTTCTAATGACTTTCTGTAAAGACTCAAAGAGACTAATGCTCTGTTTGGAACTTTGGGGAGGGGATGAGAGGGGAGGGCAAGAGTAATATTTAGAAGGAAAATGTGGGGAAAAAAAGGAGAAAATTGTTACTGTGCTTAGATCCTATTTTTTTCCCATTTTCTCTTCTCTTCCCTCTCAAACCAAACCAGTGAAAGGAATTTTTTCCAAATTTCCCTTCTTTTTCCCTTGGTTTTCCTGTTTTCCAAACCAAGCATCAACCCAAAAGCCCCTACGGCTAGGATTTAAGAGACCCCTCATTCGAACTTTTATTGGATATCCAATAACGTTTCGTCCGATTAAGGGATTTCTGGGCAGACGCAACGTCACATGCAAGATAGGGTGTTTAGCTGAACACCCTGACCTACCAAATTTTGCCTACGCTTACAGCTAGCTACCTAGTTCATCTAAGCTCTGAACACTCTACATATGTTAACCTTGAAGACCCCTGCAATCACTTTGGTTCAAAAGTGTGACCATGTGACCAAAGTTTCAATCCTCTACAAACTTTTGGTCCAAATGAAGACTTTTGACACCTCCGATTTTGATGTTGCTTCTTCCTTTTTTCACTTTTATGCTCTCGAGTATATATAGTTGCTTCTCTCTCTCTCTCTCTCTCTCTTTTTTTTTTCCTTCCAATTTTGTTCCTCCATGTTCGAGAGTCCTAAATTGGGTGCATATTCTAAATACTTAAGGGTTGTTTCACATAATTTTATTTGTGTGAGTATTTGAAGTTTTGCACTTTTAGGATTTTGTAGTCTTTCAAGCTTTGATTGTAATTTTATCATTTTATTCCTCTCGTCGAGACAAATCACAGTACTTAAAAAGATTGACACAAATCTAACAAATGTAAAAGAAATTTGAATAAAGATAAAAATCGTCATAAAAGATAGTTTTTTAATAGAGATACATTAGTTAATAAGTGATGGGAGAGAGTAGATTTTCTTTACATTGCTTGAGTTAATTTTTTTTATAGACATTGTTATTACCATAAAGTACGGGATGAACAGTTCAGATCATTGTTGTGAGCCTATGCGGCCTGAAAATTGGAGTTTTGAGGGGTCTGGTGGGAAAGTGTTCTTGAAGGGAGGTGATCCCTCTTTGCCATTGGATTTTATGGAGCTATCTAATAGAGATTATAGACTTGTTGTCAACGTAATAGCTGTATATAAATTGCGTTCCCAACGGTGGCGTTTGGATCATTGAATGTGTCAAAATTCAAACCCCCCTCTCTCTATCTCTCTGCACTGCTGCACAGTTATATAACGTATCTTCCACATGACCTCTAACCATCAACAGAAGGACGGCATGGTTGCGATAAATTTTCTCTCTACCCCCTCTCTCTCAGACATCACTTTGAATAGCGTATTCCACCATCTGTCGAAGACACAAACTCACAATGATGGAATTTTTGGCGACATAAGATTCGGGCCTTTTCCAACGTGATGTCTCAATCCTCAAAAGAAAGGTATCTTATCCCATGAAACCCTGAAAAAAAAAAAAAAAAAGTCAGAGATTTTGAAATCCTAGCTCCCAAAGAGCATCTTCAATGGTTAGAGCAATTTTTGGGTGCCAAGCCAAAATTTGGCTTGCTAGAGTGTTTTGTGGCCATAAAATTGGTCAAACTGCTCCAATTCTGTCCTTGCCAAAATTAGCTCCCTTCCTCAACTACCTTCCAACTACTCTTTTTCTCGACTAACTTTTTAATTTCCAATTATTATTTATATGTTTTTTAACCACCTTCTAATCACGATCCATTTTACCTACTAATATTTTATATATTGTTTTACCAACTAATATTTGCTACAATATCTACTAATTATCCACACACAATGTGTGTTGTATCCCTTCGTGCAGGAAACATAATTCTCAACAATTCGCTTCCAATAACACAAATTGGGCTTGCGAATTACTTATGAGCGGATATTGAGTAATGCATAACCAACCACTACAAATTGCTACATCTTCCGCTTTTCAAAATGATTTTCCTCTTTTTTTTCTTTTTGGATATGGATGATCTATGATTTTCCTTTTTCTTTTAAAATTTAGCCGTTGAAAGTGAGAGAGAAACGGTAACTATAGTTTGTTTTTTTAAAATCGTTTGGAGTATCTTTGTTACAGTTGGAAATCAATTGAAGTTAGAGGGTGTTCCACTAACAAAAAATTGTCTTTTTCAAACACTGAAATAGGTCATTATCTCACAACACATCACATAAAAAATCGTGAAAAACTAATTTTTTGAAAAAATTGGGTCAGTAGAACTTAATCTGGACTGTTGATTGCAAGGAAAACAGAACTCCTAGTTTAGCCTCTCTCCCTTCTCTCCTTCACCCACGTTCTCCATGCCCGGTTCTCCACTGTCGTGTACAAAACATGACTCGGTGTAAAAGATTTCACTTTCTCTCCCACAGTTCCTTCCATCACCGAGAAAACAGATACGGAGACAATACCGCAATCGGCCTGCAGACTTGAAGTTGGACTCTACAAAAAAAAAAAAAAGTAAGCTGCAACATTCCGTAAGCCTGATAATTCACTTACTATACACTCATCTCTATGTGTGTCTGTTCACATTTTTCTCTCTCTCTCTCTCCCACAGCTACTTTCCACCAACGAGAAAACCTAGAGGGAAACGATACCGCAATTGGCCGGCAGAGTTGAAGTTGAACTCTAAAAAAATCAGTAAGCCTGATAATTTACTATAGTCTCTGTGTGTGTGTGTGTGTGAACGATTAATTTTGTGTCAACCATTAAGCACTCCAACTGTTCGATGAAATGTGTGAACCATTTATTTTGTGAAGAGTATGAAAAAGAGGGAGATTGATCGTTTATAGCCGGTGAGAACTTTCAAACTCAGCAACAAACTTCTGCAACTGGGCTGTTTTGGTTCTCCATCTCTTTGGTTTAGGTTCGGTGGCGTCTTTGTATTTGCATCAATTTAATCAGTGAACCAGGTTGCTGTTCACTGGTGTGGAGGGAGAATTAGTCAAACCCCTTAAGGGATGCTGTTCACTGGTGTTGAAGGGGAATCAGTTAACCAATTGATGGCATTGAGGTGTAAGGCTGGGGAGAGTGAAAGGCCATTACTAAAAACTTGCAATTTTCAGAACACTTTCAGATTACCATCCTGTTTTGTCACCATTGGAATTATCAAGAAGAAGGATTATATATAATAGGTTGGCATGTATCATTTTGTAACTCTTACCCGATGAATTTCTTATAGGAATCAGTCAAACCTTCGATGATGTATTTCCACTATTGGTTTAACAAGGTTGTCGAAACTTTTTTTTTTTTGTTGATAAATCAGCTAGAAATAAAAAGAGGTTAATTGAATATACAGCCTACAAGGGGCATACCCCTGGAAAGACAAAAGAAAACAAAAGAAAGAAAATAAAAGTGCGTAATCCCCGGCACAACCCGCCGGGGTAGGAAAATAGGAAGTCTTGCTCAACCTGCAGGGATAGGTATAACTATGTAAACACAGTTGCATAGCAGAAAAGTATGTCTACTATCATTGAAACCCGCTAGCTCATCTCAGGGTACCATTTTTACTTTCTAATATCATAATAACCTCATTTTCCAAACATTCTTTTCTAGGCTTTTTTTTTTTTTCGTGAACCAAACACTCAATTTCTTTTTTTATCTTTGTTTGCGATGAAGTTCTTTGTTTTTTCTGTACTAGAGGAATAAAGTTGTGGAAAGTTGGTTCGATTGTCCAATTTATGGGATTTTCGCCTAGCTCTTATATTACCTTGGTAGTGATTAATCACCTTCATAAATGAAAATCTATCTATAGCATCCAGACCCCTTTGCTTGTCTTGCTACATATATGTGGACACATTATTCAATCTATAGATGCAAAAGCTTATGCCAAAATCACTGGCTACTGCAGAAAGGGTACAATACAATAAACCCTGAGGCCTTGTGTATTCTCTATTTTATGTTCGGCAAATATTCCATTATTAGACCTTCCTAGTAAATCGATGATGGCCTCTTTCACAAAATAAGTTAGATTGGGACATCAACTATGATGTCAATAGTGATTATGCATTTGCTGTTTTCTTATGTATTATGAACTTCTTATCAATGTCTTTTGCTTTTGAAGCGAGCATCAAATTATGGGAGGATGGAATTTGACAAAATAGGTATCATCCTCTTTTCTGAGAAACCATGGCAATAGATGGATCATCCACTTGTCCGAGAATCCATTATTGTCGTTAATGTTAATGTTCCTCTTTCTGAGGTACTTGGTACGAAACATATGTTAAAAGGTTCTTGATTTCATTTAAAGAGTACAAAAAAAATCGTTTAGACATACTTTTGGACATATGTGCACCTCTGTAAAATCTTTTCCCGCGTGGAGATTATTACTGCTGGCCAAACTACTTTAATTTTTCCCTGTGTTCTGCTTTTAAAACCAGCTGATTGATTTTGAAGACGTAGGAGCATCGACGGAATTGACTCAAATCAAGAATGCAATATTTGAAGTTTGAGGTGCACAGCTAAACAAGGGTGTGGGACAGGTTTGAAACTCCCCCTTGGATGCTTCTAATACTTGGTATTTAACACTGCCATTATACTCCGTCCTTTTTGTTAATCCATAAGGGACTTCCAACTTTAAACGGGACACTTCCCCTTGTCTTAATTCTTTTTTTTCCATATTTTCCTACGTAGAGTGCCAGCTTCTCTGGACTCTGGTTTTTTGGTTCAGAATCTTTTTAAGGACCTCATAATTTATGCAGCAATTTACCAGCCCCTCTCACCAGTGGCGATAATATATTATTAGATTTTTATTTGATTAAGAAGTGACTACAGCGTATGATCAAATATTTTTTTGGGCGTGGGTTAGTTTAGTTATCCCATGATATGATATTCAGTTGCTAATGGGGTCATGCAGTCTATTTAGTCTCTTGGTGAATACACATTAGTGGACAGAATCATTTGAGATTATGTGGTTGCAATGTAAACTGAAAATCATGATAAAAACAAACAGTTTCTGAAGTGTCTTTGCTCACTTGATGGGATATTATTACTTGATACTATTTTTTTTTTCCCGGTCCTGAGCAATGCCACATGGTGACCCAACACCCTTATTCCCAGCATATTTTTGTGAAACCCATTGATACTATGGGAGATACAAACAAGCAAAGTCCAGCTTGTTTACTAAACAAGCCAAAAACTCAAGCCCAAGCTCGATTGTAAACGAGCCGAGCCCTTAACGAACTAAAAAAGAAAACATATTTTTGTTACGGTTCTTTGTTCACATGCTAATTCAAATTCATATTGACAGATTTCTGCGTCTAATGGTCACTGTGATACAATCATGTTATTTTTGTTACGGTTTTTTGTTCATGTGACAACTCAAACTCATCTTTCCAGATCTCTACTTCTAATGGACACGGTGATGCAATCTTGAAGAATGATCACTACACCTTACCAATATAAGCAAGTGGTGTCCACTTGTTCAAATTGTTCCCATCCTCCACCGAATGACCTTTGTCTGCATCTCCTATCATTGCCATGGAAGATGCTGAAGAACTTGCCAAACGTATTGCTAAAGAAGAATGACTGAAAGGACTGATCAAATGACTTTCCACGAGTTTCTAGGCAAAGAATTGGAATCAAATGTGTAGATATTATGCTCCTCGCCATTATAATCCGAACCTAAACTTTGAAATCAAAGAATGGGTCTCAAACATACGGGCATAAAACTCGTGCGCCTAGTGGTGTGAAAATTGAGCCGAATCTGGCAAAGATTAAAAGAAAATTGATAAAGGCAGTATAAAGGGTGGGAGATGAAAAAAGCAAAGCACAATATTATAGTTCCATGAAATGTCCTGGAGTACTTAGTTTGCATGATCAGTTGCATAAACACATTTGACAGTTCTTTAATTCCTGGTTAAGTAATTTTGTACTGATGGAGGGGTTGGTAAATCATATGTTCTATGAATGTATTTTACTGACTTCTACATTTCCCACCGCCTCTGTATAATATTGCATGAGTTTTGTTCTCTATGTTCTTGAATGTGTAGGAAGATGGGTGCTAAATCTTGGCCTTTAAGTTCAATTGAGAAGAAGAATTTGTTTGAATCTTCTGTGGTTGATGGAGAGCTTTCTGGAATTTATGGAAGTGGAGAACCAAATCTACGTGCTGTTGCAAAAACTGCTGATGAGTCCGTTGAATCACCCGGTGATTTGTTGGTGGTTATGAACAAAATATGTCAGTTAAATTAGGCCTTTTCATCGTACTATGGAGAATGCACTTTTGCTGGACAATACGATGTGGGAAGAACCAAAATTGGGTTGGCTCATTCACATTACTGCAAGGATTGAGCAAGAGATGGCGATGGAGAGTGCTGATGCATATGAGGCTATGCAACAAACAAGTGATGAAATTCATTTCAACCCACATGCTGAGGACAACACTCAATCTTGATGGTATGGTTAGTTCTGTTGTTTTTATATATTTTACTTTTGAGATTTGTTGATTGAGTTAAATATTCAAAGCAAATTCAACTTTATAGAGTGATTGATGCTTGTAAGAAACATATATTCATCATTGGAGTTCCAACCACTGAACTATTAGAGTAGTTGTTCCGCGTTACTTGGTTATAGATTGAGAGATCACTTAATAACATTTGGGACCTCTCGACTCGTTGCCGATTGTCTTTGAGTTGAATATAAAGTTTTCAAATGACCCAATACCTCATTGAGTCATTGGTGCACAAGCACATGCTGGTGTTTGCCAAAGATGAATATATGTTTTCTATGATAAAATTGGCATTGTCCTTATTCAGCAAGGCTAAATACTTTGTTTTCTATGATAAAATTAACCACAAAAGGTCTTAAAAACACAACCTTAAAAATTAGAATGTGCATCGAATGGCTTTAGACACAGTAGTGCCCGGAATTATATATTAATATTTTTGTTTTTGGTAATGAGGAGTGTCCGGATGAACCAGACTAATCTCTCTAACCACTCCCCAGTCCTTTCCGTGCATTTGCGTGAGTGGAGGTGTGAAATCTATGAATGACCTTGATCCCTTCTCCCTCCAATAAGAAGTGTTCTTTTTTGGTTTAGTTAGATGATACATCAGATAAAGCAAAAGGGAGATATATAGTAGGCTTCCACTTTGCATATAGCATTGGTTTTTGATAAATCTTGATAAATCGAGAACCAAAGCATTTCTCTCTCCAGCATTCATTGACGCACTCGAGTTGTGAAGGTAATTTATTGATTACAAGTAGATTTGTATTTGATGATCTTTTTTATTAATTAGAGTTAGTTGTCTGTAAGTTTCGGTACAAAAAATCAAGCAATGGACTAAGCAACTGTAAAAAAAAAAAAAAACCAAACCCAGCTCTCTCCTTCTATCCAGTTAAGCATTGAGGAGGAAAAGTTGAGCAGCAGGAGTGGCATCATACCGTTATGTATAGAAAGATCATAATCGTATGTTATAATTCTCCAATCCAATACTGCCATTAGTTACCAAAGGTTCTCAAAAAAGCCCCTTCTCTTAAGTTAAGACTTACAAAGCCTCAAATGTGTATTTTGTTTTGTAGATGGCATTTCTATACCTACACATGATAAGGGAGAAGCCGAGCAAGGTTTTGTCTGCCACTTTCTTCCTTGTGTTAATGTGCAGGCAGTTTGGGCAGCAGGATTGTCACTTGGAAAGAGATACGCTGATGAAAGTCCACCTCTGCTCTAGAACCTATACCTTCAGCCGTCCTTGTACTGCCGCCGGTAGAGAATTTTCCTCTCACCTTCTGCTTTCACCTCCTCATCCTTCCAGCGAAAATCTGCAAGTACCACCGTACCACAATCTGATCTACTCACAGGGCTCAATGTAAGCTGTTGGTGTAGTCCTCCTCCGACTGTTGTTGGAGCACTGTTGCTACGACGATGTCTTGTCCTTGAAATACTATTCCAACGGAGGAGTATAAAAGGCTCCAAATAGGTGGTCGAAATACTCAAATGGAACTCCAAAGCCACTAACATATAGAACAAGATGATTGTGCATGACAATGGTCCTGAATATAATGATGGGCCAATTTTCCTGCAATATGTGCGTAGTCTATTTATGATTTCATCTTAGACCCCACTCTGAGTTATTGGGCCACAAAGGTCAATATGCTTCTCTGGTTGGAACTCAAAGGCTTGCATTCGAGTGATGTTGATAATCCTCGTTTACCAGCACTGCTGTAAACTAAAAGTTGTGAGGTGAGACACTGTGAGTTAGCAAATTTTTCTTTTCGCAATGGTTTTGTTTTATGCTTTGTGCACCAATATTCACCTTCCATTTTCCACTGCCTAATCCTTACCAAGCTTGAAAGCAGGTCAGAGCTGAACTCACAAAAGGAGGTTTGCTGATTCATGATTTCATACACTGGGGCTTCTATTGTGACGATAATGTTCAAAAATCCATGATGATTGCCAAGCCAATAAATTTTTTGAGGTATTCATTGATTTGCCAATCATTTACCCTTCCGTTAGTTAATCCATGATCTAAGAGCAGCCTTACAATGTCATATTCATCATTAATTTTCTATTTTGCTCCCTGTTTTCTTTTGAACCTTTGCAATAGAGCTAAGAAGAACGCATATTTAGTTATACTTTAATGGGACTCCAAAGCCACTAAAATGTAGAACAAGATAATTGTGCATGACAATGGTCCTGAATAATGATGGGCCAGTTTTCCTGCAATCTGTGCGTAGTCTATTTATGATTTCATCCTAGAGTGCTCTCTCAATATATGGCTTAGGATTTGCTCAGGCTTGGGTTTGATTCTTTGTTTGCGCAATCTTAGGAGTTAGAACCAAAACCAGTTACCTGGTAAGTAAATAATATTCGTAACTGGTATGTTGTATTGGACCTGCAGGTCATCTTTCCAGCTCTTGATATACGTGTGATGAATATGGCACGAACTTACTCCCTTGAGCATGAAGGAGAAAGTTTCCATTTTGATCAGTTGTTTGCGCTGCTGAATTCAAATGTGCAAACTGAAGAAAACTCTAGGAGAGAGTTAGCCTCCTGTACTGGTGCTCTTCAACCATCTATTAGCCAGCACATGTCCAAGGAAGAGGAGCAGGTAATCTTTCATTTCACATCATACCGTTATTCTCCGTGGTTTTCCATACTGTTCTCTCCTTCACCTATCTCGTTGTTTCCTCCGATCGGTTTCTTCTCTTTGGTGGATCCAGTTTCTTTTGGGCTTAAGAGCTAGGCGGAGTGTGGCGGCGGGTGTTAGGTTTTATTGGGTTTTGGCCATCCGGCGTTTCCTCCTCTTGGTTGATTCATTTCTATGCCTAACGATTTTAGGTGGTCAAATCGGTCTCCGGTCTCTTGCAGTTTGGTTTTTGGTTGCAGGGTGGTGCCACCGTAAGCCTCATCATTTGGCCCATTGGCCCGGGGCCCGCCCGAAGCCCGTCGGGCTTTACTTGAGCCCGAGCCCGCCAAATGGGCGGGCTAGCCCAGTCCAACTTTTCCATGGGCCGGGCTTGGGCCTAAAAATTTTAGCTACAACCCGCCTGCCCGCCCGCCCGATAGCCCGGCCCGCTGGCCCGAGATACTAGCCTGCCTGTAGCCTGGTACACTTGTAATGCATTATTGCACGGTTAATGTACATAAGATATAATATATAATGTACCAAAAAAAATATATAATACAAATGTACCAAAATAAAAAAAATAATACACAGTTGGACATGTTTGTAACTTTGTGTATATATCTCACAATAAAGTTCTAATAAAAAACTAAACATATGCATTAAAATTTTGAGAAGGTCTAAACATATGCATTGATTAACCATTCACTTGTTGCATGGGTAACTAACAACTACTCATGGTGTATTATTGTTACAGCATATGGTAGGCTAGACAAGGTTCATGTGTAATTAAAAAAAAAATGGCTCCAAAAGGTTCAACTGTAACAAAAATAAAAAATAAAAAAAAGGGCATTTGGCCCGACCAAATAGCCCAGCCTAGCCCGCCCGAAGACTGGCCTGCCGGACTAAAATAAGCCCGCCCACGGGCCTGGGCTTCAACTTTTGAGAGATAGCTCGGCCCGCCCGGCCCGCTAAAAAGAAAAAGCCCGCATAGCCCGGCCCGCGGGCGGGCTTGGGCAGAAAGTTGGCGGGCTGGGCCGGCCCGATGATGACCCTTAGGTGCCGGTTTGGTGGTGTGCTGGAGCCTGGGGTTAGGTTTGCAAGTGATGGCCATGGGCGACTACTCTTTTTGGTGCTGATCTTATCTATGGTGTCTCAAAGTGATGCAGTCGGCCTGTTCAACGGGGCAGCAACAGGGGCTCGTTCCCCTGGTTCCAGAGACAGTAGTGGTAGCGGCGGTATTCTAGTTGTTGTGGTTGGATGCTTTTAGGGTTTTAATTGTTTGGGCTTGGTCGTTTTTTGGGCTTTGTAGGCCTTTTGGTGTTTTTAAGAGCATATTGTAAAATTTGTGTTTTTAGACCCATAGGGGTGATGGGCTTTGACCTTTAGGTGGGCTTGTCCCAATGGGTTCCATCAATTGGTTCTTCCAATCTTTGTTTTTGGGTCTCGGATTTGACAACTTTTTGCTCTTCAAGCATTTTGTCATCTTCCTTGCTCCTATTAGTCTTGTAACCTCTCAAGATTAATGAAATTTTTTTGCCTCTCAAAACACACACGGGGAGGGAGAGAGAGAGAGAGAGAGAGAGCGTTGATAGGAAAAGGGGGAGTTGAAAGAAAAAAATGAAAGAAGGTAAAAGGTGAAGATGAAGTGTGTGTCATACCCTAGCCTCCATCTCTATTTGATCTAACGGCCTACATGAAGTAAAGCATGTTTGAGGATTTATGTATGAGATAAAATTTTGAAAACCTTTTTGTTTTGTTATATAGATGTATATGGGCCAGTTTCGAGACACATAAAAATAAAAAAATAAAAATAAAAACCCAATTTTTTTCCGTGTTATGTTTTGATCCAAACCGTTCGCTTTGTTTAAATAGATAAAATAGGAAATTCTGCAAATATTCATCAAATATTGATAAGTGTTTGATCCAAACAGTTTTTCAGCAAACTTGAATGGAACTGGCGTTCTCAAAATTGTTTGGGTTAATTTCTTATATATCCCTTCGACTTTATTCCGAAGTTCATTTTGGTCCTTCAAGTTTCAATTTCGACATATTAAACCTTACAGTTTCCAATTCGTGTCAATGTCAACCCATCCCCACTTCCGTTAGTAATTTGGACGGAAAAGTGGCATGTGCCCAGCGCATGACCACTTATGAGGGTCGGGCATTTACGCCATTCCCCTTCCCGTCCCTCTTCTCTCACTCTAAATACACACACAAAACACTCCCCAATTTCTATTCTTATGCAGAGAGAGCGAGAGAATATGAAGAACAGAACTGGACGAAAATGAAAATGAAAATCCAAAAAATTGAACTCACATGCCCAAAATCAAAGCCACACGAATTGAAATTCACAGAATCTATTCCGCTAAAGAAGTGCCGGAAGATTAAGTTAATTTAACAAATCAAACTTTGCAAAAAATAAAAATACAAATAGCATGTGAACAACCAGGAAGCAGATTCATCCGAATGTGAACCATCAGGAAGCAGTAGACTTCGAGCAAGAGGATGATGATTTGATCGACGACACCATCGACTTACTTAATGAGTCTGACGATGTAACCCACCACCAAGGTCTAAGAACCCCTCTGATTTAACAATTATGACAACAGAGTTGAGGCCGCCGAGGTCGATTGAGGTCGTGAGCGATCGATTGAGGAAGATGAATAGTTGGCCATGTTTTTTTCTCTCTCGTAATTTCAGGCAGTGGTTGAATTTGTGTGTGGGTGGAGGAGAGAGTGGGAGAAATGGGTAGTGGAAATTATGTGGGTGGAAGAGAGAGAGAGAGAGAGAGAGAGAGAGAGATGGGTGCTACGTGATAACCAAGGGCCAAATAAACGAACAACGGTTCGCCAGAAATGGAGGTTGCCTGGAGAGAAAAGAGCAGGGGGTGTTTTGGTGGTGAGGGGAACAGAGGAAAAGATTTTGGTGCAGATAGGAGAGAGAGAGAGAAGGGAAGGGAGGGAAGGGAATGGCGTAAATACCCCTCATAAGTGGTCATGTGCTGAGCACATGCCACTTTGCCATCCAAATTACTAACGGAAGTGGGGATGGGGTTGATATTGAAACAAATTGGAAACTGTAAGGTTTAATATGTCCAAATTGAAATGTGAAGGACCAAAGTGAACTTCAGAGTAAAGTCAAAGGGATATATCGGACATTAACCCGAATTGTTTGGATCAAGCACTTACTAATATTTGAATGAGTTAATTTTTTTACTGGTATCCTTAAAACACATGTTTTAAAAAAGTTGAACGGCTTGGATTATTAGCGTGGGCATCCGAATCAAATTGTGTTTTTTTTATGTGTCCCTAGGGATCCTTCATTTTGTTAAAATATGGACCCACCATTTCCTGATTGAATTTTGATGATTTGAACCGTTCAATGTAAAAATTGCTCAGATCAAGCCACTCTCGGTCTTTTTTTTTTTTTTTTGTGATTCATTGCGGGGACCCTTAGAACATGTTTTGAACACATTGAACGATTAGGATCATTAGAATTCAATCGGAAAATGATAGGTCCACATTTTAACAAAATGAGGAATCCCTCGTTAAATCCATATTGTAGATATATATACTTCTAATAAGGGATCCCTTACTTTGCTACGCTGCGGACCTCATAGTTTTCAACGATATTTTGATGATCTGAACCGTTCAATATGTTTTTTAAACATGTTTTTAAAAGTCCCCGCGTCCAAGCCCTTCCCGGTCTTTTTTTTTTCCCCCTTCATTCCTCGTGCGGACCCTTAAAAACATGTTTTAAACACATTGAACAGTTCATATCATCAAAAAAGTTAATCGGAAAGGGTAGGTTCGCACTGTATGAAAGTAAGGGATCCCTTACTAGAAATGATTTCCGCTCCCGTTTTTTTTTTTTTTTTTTTTTTTTATCAATGCACCCTTTCTTTTGGCCTTTTGTGAAATTTTACACTAAAAGGCCAAAAAAAAGGTGCATTAATAAAAAAAAAAAATGGGGTGCAGATATACACACACACTAGAGAATGCCTAAAGGCACGAGATCAAACGGCAAATCTATTGGTATATTCTCACTCGACATCAATTACTAAATCCTACTTGACGAATCTAATTTGGAGCCTGTTTGGGAAACAATTTTTTCCATTTCACATTCTCATTTTTTCATTTTGGATGTTTGGGAGAAATTCTCAGAGAATGAGTTCTGTAAAATGCACAATATAGAGCAAAAGTGAAAAATAGGTTGAGAGGAGCTTTTTGACTTCTCATTTTCGCTTTTTCTATTTTGATTAACAAAAGACCTACAGAATGTATTCTGCACATATCTTCCAAACACTACTCCTATTTTAAAATGCATTCTACACATTTCTCCCAAACACTCATACCAAATCCAAAATACATTCTGACCATAATCCAAAAAGCCAAAAAGTTAAAAATGAAAAGTTGAAAATGAGGCTCCCAAACACCCCCTCTATTAGATTTTCCTTTATTTAGTTCTATTAGATTTTCCTTTTAAGCTATGATTATGAAAAACACAAATAAAAGGGCTTATTTACCTTTTTGGTCCCCAATGTATAAGCAATTGGCCAATTTCGTCCCCCATCTATATATTTGTCCAATTTAGTCCCCAAAGTTACAAATGTGTGTCAATTTAGTCCCTAGCACAGATGCCGTCCACTTCCTCCATTAAAATAGAGGGTATAACTTGTATTTCACACCCACAACATCAATCCCGTTTACCTATATATCTTACTGCATATAAAGGTTTTAAAGGGTGATTTACCTATATATCCCTTCGACTTTACGCGAAATGTCATTTTGGTCCTTCATGTTTCAATTTCGACATAAAAAACCTTCAATTTACGAATTGGTTGCAATGTGATCCAAATCTTAATTTCCGTTAGTTTTTTGGACGGAAATAGACCACCTACCATCCACGTGACCAACATTGAGGCCATAAATGCCACTTCCCCTCCCCTTTCCCTTTTCTAATTGTTTCCGCCTCTCATCTCTGTTGTTTACCCCCCAAACCCTAACTCGAAAATGGAGAATTTCTTCAACTTGACTCCACATGTAAGCAGATTTGGAGAATTTCTCCTTCATTTGCTCCACAAGTTCCCGTGCCTCATCAACCTTCAAAACACTTGCAAGCCCATTCACAAGTGATTTCATGGTCGAGAAATTAGGAACCCAACCCTTTTCCATACTCTCCTTACAAATCTTCACTGCAGTCTCAAACTCCCCACCTTGGCATAAGAAGTAATCAAGAGTAAAATAACAGTTATATCGAGGATGCAGTGTGGGTTGGTTTCGGATTTGAGGAGACTGGAGAGAGAGGTCGGCTTGGGATTTTTGTTTGGAGGTGAATGGGGTTTTGGAGTCTGGGATTAGGATGGATAATGATGATGATGAGAAGTTCTGGTGTTGGGTTTAATGGCGGAACAAAATTTTCATTTGCCAGGACATTTATGGCCTCGATGTTGGTCACGTGGATGGCAGGTGGTCTTTTTCCGTCCAAAAAACTAACGGAAATCAAGATTTGGATCACATTGCAACCAATTCGCAAATTGAAGGTTTTTTTATGTTGAAATTGAAACATGAAGGACCAAAATGACATTTGGCGTAAAGTCGAAGGGATATATAGGTAAATCACCCGGTTTTAAATTTTCCCTTATAAATTCAATTCAGTTAAACTTTTCCCTATAAAATTGTTCCATAAATGCTTCAATTAGACACAAATAGAAGTAGGGCATAAGTGGTTCAACTCACTTCTATTAACACCATAGACTGAAGAAAAAAAAAAAAAAAGGGCAAAGTAGCAAAGACACTAGATATCCTGGCTGATTCTCAGGTTTTGTTCAACGAAATCAATCCAAATCAAACATAAACAAAAACCAGTGTGAGATTTCGAATGGAAACCAGTGTGGTCTTTCATCTAGATCCTGTTTACAACATACCAAAATCAGAGAATCATCCCACAAAAGAAATACCAATTGTAACATCATAAAACTAAGATCGCAAACATACACAAAAAGAATCAAATTTGAAAGGAAAACTAAGATTGAAAACGTTTTCTAGGAAAACATTTTCTGTGGAAAACACTTTCCGGTGTTTGGGTGCAACAGAAAATCTAAGTCAACGGAAAACCTTTTCCAAGGTGAAAAAGTCAAAAAAAAAAAATGAACTACCCTCTCAGGAAAATGTTTTCCTTAATAAAACACGGAAAACATTTTCCCAGAGCCTTGTTCTCCTAGCCTCCCAGCCCCGACATTCATCCCAGCTCCCCATCCCATACAGGTAACCACTCATCTCTCTCTCCCTCTCTCTCTCTCTCTCTCAGGGGTGTTCTGAGGTAAGATCCTCTTTCTCCTTCTATGTCTACAGTTCTATTACTAGTCCGATTATATGATTTTCAGTGGTGGCTCTTCGTTGATTATTATTCCGCGTATGTACTATGGCGTGTTGGTTGATTTTCGTTACTTCAGCGATGGTCTGGTTTATTTCTCACGCTGTTGAATTAGGTTAGGTTGTTCTACTTCTACTATTTTTGTTTCAATCATGATAGTTCTGATCGAAGTAGTTCAGCCCATGAATGATAGATCTCGAGTTTGCACTTGATTTTGGTAGCTCAATCGCTGTTGCTTTGAAACGTTATTGTTTAAACTCAGTTGCCCAACTGATGGTTGTTTAATTTCTGCTTTGAAATGTGGGGTATTACATGTTTGATGAAATGCCTGAGACACTGGGTGCAAGCTTTTTAGCTTTTGGGCCAGGTGCTCAGTTACAATGGGTATTAGGATAAGAAAAAAACAATTAAATGGTATTAGTAGACAACATGGGCAAGGCTCTGAATCTCTCTTTTCATGGTACTAGAAGTCCCGTTGTCTTTGTTTGACTGATAACCCGCTATGTGACAGAGCACATCACAGAAATAACAGAACAACCAACATCCAGAGTCTCAAATTGAAGGCTAAAATTGGACGACTTTGCTAACCATTCAATTGGCAAAGTCTTTCATTACTTGTATTGGTTTGGATATTGATAATTCCTGAAATCATTATGTAAGATTTTGTTCCTCGATAAATGTTCAAAACATACCATAATTTCACAGTTTATTTGGAATAAATAAGGGATGGACTGGAAAAATAGAAGAAGATTTAGTGCAGCACAAATTAATCCACGTGCCAACTAATTCTGAAATCCTTTTACGAATTAGGTAATGATCTCCTCTGTCCTTGTAAAACTCCTTCATCATCTCTGTCTAGTCTCAACTCGATCGTTTCATCCGACACAACAGCGACAATAGCACCCAAACAAACCATAACACTGATGGGTAGTCATATGTTTGTTCCCATCTTGCCATGTAGTAAGTCAAAGCCAAAGGAGATTCCTAAACCAGATCTTGCTTTGAATAGGCGTACCAACGTATGAAATCTATTTTTCTTTGCAGTACTTTATTTGGAATGGCTCTGAATCTCTCTTTTCATGGTACTAGAAGTCCCGTTGTCGCAGCCTTGGTAAGTGCACAGAAATACAAATGTGAGGCTATTTGAGCAGTAGCAACTAGCACGTAACAAGAATGCCACAATTTTGTTGCTTGAAAATGTAACAACTCTCAGATTGTTACGGGAGGAGGGCTAACCAGGGATATAGTACTTGACACAAGTGTCTACCAATCTCTCAGTTGTAGAATTTTTTCTGTGAGAATCTTCTACTAGCTTATATGTCTAATGAATCAAGTACTGCTTGCCCATTCATGAGTTACCCATTAAGTCCTGGCATTAGGTTTGCTGTGATTCTTTTCTTGAATCACATATTTATGGTTGAATGAGATTATGGTGTTTACTGCTTGTCCGTTTAAAAAAATTAGTTTTCAGGGTTCTCAAGTGTAGTTACTATGACAATTCTTTGATTGAAACCAGCTCTTCTTAGAAAGTGAAATGCAAGAGTTGTTTGAACTTCAAAGTTAATGAGCTTGAACTCAGGTCCAGTTCTTGTGAAAAGGGAATAGAATTGGAGGAAATGAAAATGCATAGACCATTATCTTGCTCTTTTTGTTGCTTTAGTAATTTCATTCCATTTTACATTCTTGTAGAACAGTGTCATAGTGCCACAGGCCCACAGCAATGATATTTATCCATGTTTAGTTTCACTTTTACATATGATATTTATCAAGTGTAGTTGCTCTTTGCTTCCTGTTGTTGCTGCCTGCCTGCATATGATATTTATCACTTTTTTAGGGCTATGTTAAGTTTAAGATCTACTATTAATGTAGCAATGGAACCCAAAAAAGGCAGTGAGAAAGAGGGTAAAGGGAAAAATTTTAGGTGGTCAAAACCCATGCAATCCTTGTTGCTTGAGATACTTGCTGATGAAGCCACAAAAGAAAATAAGCCATCCAACACATTTAGGCCTGGATCATTTGCCAGAGTAGCCAAAGAAATTACTCAGAAATATGGGGTTGAATGCCAATCCAAACATGTGGAGAATCGTCTCAAAACTATCAAAAGCACATGGAAGATCATGTCTGATCTTCGTTCAAGGTTCTAAAACTCGCTAGGCGCTCCCAGGTCGGCCGGGGACCTTCGAGCTTCCAGCCCGAGTACTCGGAGAGTACTCGGCCTTCGAGAAATTACTCGTTTTTTTTTTTGTTTTTTTTTAATTTTTTTATAATATATAGACATTGTAGACAATGTAGAGACATGTAAAATTGTAAAGTAAATACTACTAAGTACCAAATAAGTAGTCAATCCATAATAACTAGTCATTCTTCATAGTTCTACGTGCATATTATCTAGACAAACACATAACACATGACACGTACTATGAATTCCAATTTAGGATTAAACATACCATTGGAAAAATAAACTCAAAATTCTAAGTGCATATATTATCTAGACAAATTAATAATTATAAACTAATAAACTAGAGCACTAGACAAACTAATAATTATAAACTAATTATAAACTACTAAACTAGACAAACAGTTAACAGTGGGCTGTGGACCTGTGCTATTTAACAAAAATTGTGAAGGAAAAAAAAAAAAGGAAAAACTAAACAAATAGTCAAGTCAACAGCATGCGGTAGTGGGAGTATAAACTAATATAAATTATATAATAAAGTAAGGTAAGTGGGAGTATAAACTTACCAAACACCTGTGTGAGAGTGTGGCTGTGTATATCACCGACAAACAGGGAGAGACTGAGCTACCACTACCAGACGAAGAGAGAGAGAGATGACGCCGACAACAGATCTGACGGCGATGAGCAGAGACGACGACGGGAAGGGCAGAGACCGACGACGAGAAGACCAGAAGAGCATACGACGATGACAAGACCAGAGAGCAAAGATCTGACGGCGTTACTGTTACTGATCGAACTTCGAAGGTGGAGAGGCGCCTCTCTTCGACGACAAGTGGGGGCAGAATACTCGTAATTTTTGTATTAAGGTTACTCAAATACCACCTAGCCCCCTCAAATTTGTAGAATTTCTATTTTAATTCTGATTTTTTCCTACTTCTTCCCAACTCGCCGAGTCGGCGATTAATCTCGACTCGCCGCCTACTCGGCGACTAATGCCGACTAATCTCCGAGTTGGCCTTCCACCGACTAAGCCCACCGACTAGGGTATAGTCGCCTCGGTGGGGTACCGAGGAGCGACTACTCGCCGAGTACTCGGCCGAGTAGTCCGAGTTTTAGAACACTGTCTTCGTTATATGAAAAGTGGGTTTGGATGGGATGATAATTTGAGGATGATAACCTGTGGCGAGACTGTGTTTGATGAGTACATTGCGGTATGAAACTTACACTAGTCGACATGTTGTTTTTAAGTTATGCATCATTTGTTTCTTTCTAATATATGTATGGGTTTTGCTTGTTTATTTTCTTGTTAATAGGCACACCCTTAACATGAGGCCTTTTTGAACAAGAAAATTGAGATGTATGATGAGATGGAATTAGTTGTTGGGAAAGACATGGCAACAAGTCAATTTGCAAAGTCATTTGATGATATAGAGGAAGAAACAGTTGCTGAATCAGACTCTATTGATTTCGGTGTTGCCGAGGTATCAAAAGGGAAATGCACAGCATCTTCAAGTGAGGCTCCAACTCAAGCAAGGCCTCACCGAAAGAGGAGTCGTGACGAGGATGAGGGTTATGACAAGTTATCAGCACAAATTGGAGAAGTTGCTTTAGCGATCAAGAAACTCAGTGATGATCGGCTTGATGTGAAAGACCTCTATGCTGAAGTTATGAAGACAGAAGGGTTCGATGAATTTACACTTGCCTCAGCATTTGACCACTTGGTTGAAAACGAAAAGGTGGCAAAGGCGTTTATGGTCAAGAGTGCGAGGCTCCGAAGGGCATGGTTGGAGGGTTTCTTTAATATGAATGCCTGAGTTTGAGTATTTTGGGTATTTTGGTATTGTAATTGAGGAGCTATGGAATGACTTTGAACTCTGTTTGTGTCTTTTGTTTCTGGTATTTTGGTAGTGTGTTTTCGTGCTTTGGGTACTTTGAAATTTGGTCTTTTTCTAATTTTGGGTGGACTAGCATCTTGGGGATAGTGTTCTGCTTGCTAAAATATAGTTATGAGGTTTATTACAATTGAGGTTGATCTAGTTTTTATGTTTCTTTGCATCCCATTTCTTAATCTTGCTGGATTTTGGTCATTTTCTCATATTAGTGATTTTCTATGTCTACCAAACAATGGAAAATGTTTTCTAGAAAATGTTTTCATATCACAACCAAACACTGGAAAACATTTTCTTTTCTAGAAAAAGTTTTCCATGGAAAAGGTTTTCTAGAAAACATTTTCCGCCCGAAACAAACGGAGCCTAGATATCCTGGCTGATTCTGAGGTTTTGTTCAACGAAATCAATCCAAATCAAACATAAACAAAAACCAGTGTGAGATTTCGAATGGAAACCAGTTTGGTCTTTCATCTAGATCCTGTTTACAGCATACCAAAATCAGAGAATCATCCCACAAAAGAAATACCAATTGTAACATCATAAAACTAAGATCACAAACATACACAAAAAGGATCAAATTTGAAAGGAAAATGGAATAAGCAAAGAGAAAAGGGATAAGAAAATGATTGATACCATTAGACTTGGACGCAGAGAAAGTGAAGGGCTTGGCCATCGTCGTTTTCGTTCTCATCAACGTCAAAGTAATCGTTGAAATTTTGAAAATCAGTCTCGAAGTCATCAGCTATAGGGTCTACGATGTCAGATCTCAAGGGATTAGAGATGTAATTTCTAGGGTTTTTCTTCTTTTTCACATCTGACTACCACAGGAGGAAATCAGCCACCAGCTGGCGACTGCGCAGTGGTGCAATGATGTCGGAGATGATCGCACCACTACGCATCGTCTTTCTTCCGTAATCTGATTTTTTTCCTATCGAAGATTTAGAGCATCTCCACTCCTACACAAAATTTTTACTCAAATTTGATTAAAAACTTGATTTGATATCACCCCTTCCAATGGGAAACCCACTCTTTTATCAAATTCTAGTTAAAATTTTGTCAAAAAACAGTTTTTTGCATTTTGGCTCTAAAACTTTTTCACCATTTTGTCAAAACAGTTTTTTTTTTTTTCATTTTGCCTCCATTTTTTTTTTCATTTTGCCTCCAAAACTCTCAATTTCCCAATTTTCCCCCCTCCATTCCCCTTTTACTTTCCCAATTTCTTTTCAACCACGAGCAAAAGGTCTAGGTAGGACATTTACGAGCAACCTGTGAATATATATGAGTTCAAGATTTATTTATTTCTCACATAGGACATTTACGTTTTTAACAGTAGGGGTGGTTGGGAAGGGAGTGAATACGGAGTACTACTTCAATTGAATACATAGCAGCGCGGAAGCTTTTCTGCGGGAACAATAGAGCCGTTGTTCATTTGGTGTTGAGCAAATTTGGTGAAAAATTTGAGTAAATTTGGTGTTGAGCAAATTTGGTGATGGATTTGGTGAAGGAGTGGAGTGAAATTTTTGGTGATTTTTAATCAAATTTGAATTTGGTGAAACATTTGGTGTAAGAGTGGAGATGCTCTTAGTTGAAAGAAATTCAAATTGGAAGAGCAATTTTTTGCGGGAGATTTTGTTGGAAAGTGTTGTAGTTGAGCAATGTTTTTTCAACTTTGAGCAAAAAGACGGGGAAGTGGACGGAGTGAGCAAGCGATAACGTCCATTTGACCGAAGAATTGGACGGCGTCTGTGCCAGGGACTAAATTGACACACATTTGTAACTTTGGGACTAAATTGAATGAATGTATAGATTGGGGTCGAAATTGGCCAATCACTCATACATTGGGGACCAAAAGGATAAATAAGCCAAAATAAAAGTAAATTGTATGAAAATACTTCAGGATTTTTAAAATATATATATATATTATCTACATAGAGAAAAAGAGAGTAAAGGTTGCCTGGCAATAATTTATGAAATAAATTAAAAAATTAAAATATCGTACTCGTGTAATTTCATTCTTATAGCATAGAAGTTGAATTATGTTATCATATTATTGTGCATTATTTAGGGTGAGATTTAGATCTCGAAATTTGAATGAGAGATAATTGGAAACAAATCTAAGTTAGGATTCGGTATATATTTGCTATTTTTTCAAACATAATCCTAGTCATATAATTTATTTAAAATGCATTTGGTAGCGTTTTTTTCCCTTTCTTTTTTTAAATTGAAGTAGAATCTTGTTTGTTTATAATACAAACAAAAAAATAAAACTTGTTTGGTAATGCGTTTATTATAAAAACAACATAAAACATGATTGATATTTATTTTTTTCCGTTTCTCCTTCAAATTGGATGGAATGAAAAAGAAAAAAAAAATAGTGTAAATTTCAAGTTCATACCCAAACTAAGTGCAACAGAGTTTTAAATATAAACATAAATAGAATTTGCGATTGAAATATTTTCTAGCCCAAGTCATTAATCATGCTTGCCCAAATTTGATCAGCGGTCGTGAATATCGGACGTAGGACAGAGTTGTCCAAGACTAATACAGTATCAATCTAAAGAGGACACTCGAATAGGACCCTTGAGTCATTAGCATTTTCCTTTCAACCACCGGTTGTGACGGTCTAACTTTTTGTTTTTGTGTTTTATTTCTGAAGTCATTCCTGTTAATGGCATATGACAACTCCTCGACTATGAGGACTAAAGACACAGAGTACCACCTGAGCACTACAATTGATCATCACAACTGTATGAAAACATGATATGCCTTGTTTGATTTGGTTCTTAAGAACCGGTTTTCTCAATTATTATTCAATTATTACTCCTATTTTTAAATATTATTTTTATTTTTCTCTCTATCTCTCTCCAATCATTAATACCTATTTTTTAATTATTATCCCTATTTCTCCCTCTAATCATTACAAAAACCAAAACTCAAAACCTAAACCAAACACAACCTTAGTGTATCGTAATGCCTCGCTTTTCGTGGTTATGTAACTGCAGTAAGGATCACTATAACATGCTTGATCTTTCATCTGGAGGGTTGTGCTTTGTGAATCTTGTGAGTGGTCTCACATTGCATGAGCTTTTTCATTTTTCTCTTTCGAAATTCAAAAATTAAATGATATCTGGATGACTGGAGGTTAGATCACACAATTTTGGTGTATCCTTAGGAAGTAGTATTATAATTTTAGATGTCTGTTGCATCACACGTAAACAAATTTGGTTCCAAACCTTATTATATTTGACGAAGAACTAAACTAATATTAGAAATTATTGCGTTCTCTCTCGATGATGGGCATGGGGTTCAAATGGATGGCAATTCTATCATTGGTTACATTTGTTATTACTTTTGGTGCAGTTTCTTATGAAGTTGTGCCTGTGGGGATTGACTCAATAAAGCTGCTGGAAGTTGAAAGGAAACTAAGCCTTCTCAATAAACAAGCAGTGAAAAGCATTCACGTATGGCTTCCTATACGTCTTTGCTGTTCTTCACATTTCATTCAAGTTCTTTTTTTTTTTTTGTGTGGGTAATTTGGCTTAAAATAAAAAGAGGCTAACCTGATATTATTTTTCAAGTTCTCCAAATCGTTTTTGTTATTTTTTTCACGGCTTATTTATCTTTTTGGTCCCCAATGTATAAAGTTATCTAATTTAATCCCCAACATATAAAATGTGTGTCGATTTAGTCCCCACCCCTAACGCCGTTTCTCTTGTCCGTTAAAACGGAGGATTATCAGTGGTATTTTACCCCCCAAACACTACAACTAAATACAGTTAAAAAAAAAAAAAAAAAAAGAAAAAGAAAAACAAAAAGAAAAACAAATACTCCTCGAGGACCCTAGCCGTCTTCTCCGAGGTAATCCTAGCCACCGCCGCCAGCGATTCGTCTGACACCGTCGAACCCCATCCATTTCCTCCCACCTCACCTACTTCTCTTCTCCTCCCCCACCTGCACTTCCTCCCCATACCCCTCTCTAACTCTTCCCCCATCCCTGATAACTGATTCCCGCCCAATCTCTCTCCTCACTCTCTCTTTTTTTTTTTTTTTTTGAACGGGACCGTGCCAGTGACACCAACTCTACTCCGGTTCACATCGTTGTGGACAAATCTATGACTGTTCCATTCTTGCAGTACCCTCTAGCTACTACAAACAAGGTTTCCACCCTAAAAAAGCATCAGCAATACCGGAGCAAAGGAATAACGTTCGGATCGTACTTCCTTTGATGAGTTTTTGGTCCATCTACTAGATGGATTAGAAACTCATTAGGATTTCCACAGTGGCCATATTTTGTAGTTTCTTAGTTAGATTACTCTTGTAGCCATTTGGCCCATCTTTTTATGTTGTTGTTTGGCATACTTTTCTTTTCTTTTCTTTTTATTTCTTGTTTTTGTTTTGTCCTCCTGTGATATGTCCCTTGTATGATACGCCCCTTGTAGGTTGTATTTTCGTTTAGCCCCTTTTATTTTCAAGTTGAATTATCCCAAAAAAAAAAAAAAAAACGTTCGGAGCTAGAGATCAGCAAACATGATACTACCCCTAGGATAAAGAAAACCTCAGTAGCCTCACCATCTATCATACTTCAAAAATAGCAGCTTGGCCTTCAAAACCTGGGTCCATGTCAGATCCAAAAGAAGGGTCCAAATCACTCACTGACCAACTCCGGCAATGGAGTCCCAAGAGTGGTTGGGGTGGGGACCAAATCGACAAACATTTTAAATGTTGGGGATTAAATTGGACAACTTTATACATTGGGGACCAAATTAGCCACTCGCTAATACATTGGGGACTAAAAAGGTAAATAAGCCTTTTTTCACAATGATGAAAAAACTAAATGCCAATAGTCCTGTTACATGGCTGTGTGTGTATAAAAATTAAGGAGTAGTAGTCGATAGTGCTTAGTTTTGCAATCACACGCGCTATGTTCTATATTTGATAGTGTAAGTCTAGTAGCAAAGTTGACATAAACCCGTACACCTAGAAGGCAATGAGTTACTTCCAGAACTTGCCCTTGTAAAATGCTCATGGCTCTAACCAGAGTAGCAAGGGCAACTTTTAGTCTTTGCCAATGGTCCTTGTTCGACTCTCCCTTTCTTAAATTTCATGATCTCATTTTGCATGGAGTGAGTCGTGTTTTTGCAGAGTGAAGATGGGGACATTATTGATTGTGTTGACATTTACAAGCAACCAGCTTTCGATCATCCTGGACTGAGAAATCACACAATCCAGGTCCATGTTACTTTTTTTATTCTGTTCAATTCTAGATGTCCTATAAAATTGTGTAATCGATGGGAAGGAAAAGCGCAAAATCTTATTCTTATTTTATTCTTATTTAGATCACACCCAGTTTTAGTCCAACAATGGAAAGGACAACCACAACAATGAAAAATGCTACAAAAGGGAAGGGAGGATCTTCAGTGACTGTGACATCACAACTATGGCAGAGAAGTGGAAACTGTCCTGACGGCACAATCCCTATACGAAGAGTACAAAAGGAAAACTTACTTAAATCAAGTTCATTGAAAGACTACGGAAGGAAGAAGCCTAGACTTTCCCAACGGTTCAATCACCTTGATAAAAACATAGATTTGCACCTTCCACAAGAAAATCGCTCAGTAGGTGGTATCAACTTATTTACTTTAAGCGAGTACTTGTAACAGTCATCTAGTTATATTTATTTGTTGGAGTACCACAGTTTTTTTGCGTGTACAGGTGGCGATATTGATAGCGCAAGGCTTCAGCTATTTAGGAGCTAGGGCAGACATTAAAGTTGACAACCCGTTTGTTGAATCAGACGACGAGTATAGTACCTCTCAAGTTTCTCTGAAAAACAGCAATGACAAGGGCTATGAGGCCATTGAATCTGGTTGGGCTGTTAGTATCCTCTCTTCATCACTTTTTACTTGTGTTCTTTTAATGCATAGGTGACAATCAATGTGGATGTTGATCATGTCATTTCCTACATACTGAATCACTGATATCTCTAATCTGCTTTTCAGGTAAATCCAAGAGTTTATGGAGACAAGACAACTCGTTTATTTGTATATTGGACCGTAAGTTGCTGCATTTCATGTACTAGTTCTCTAGAGGTTCATTCAATTTTAATGTTCTCTGTGTTATGTGAATACATCACCAGTAGCAGTGTAGCACAGAGTTTAGTCGGAGTATGTGATGCATAAACTTTGGTAGGAGTTTTGGGTGCCGGTGTTTGTTGGGGAACCCCACATTGCTTGACCCTTGAGCTTAGGACGTGAGATGTTGCCATATGTTGGAGATTGGCATGTGAATCTGCGATGTGATCTATAGCTAAAACTTGTATGTTGCATAATGCTTTGACCAAAGGCATGATACCATTGTTTACAAGTACCGAAAACTAAAGACGATTTTGTGAGAGGCTACACAATTTCCCTTTTGTACGGATTCTGAACTTTTATTTCTTCACCATCACTATGAAGTGGAGGATCCAAGTGTCCCATTTAGAACAAAAGTCGGACACATCCCATGTCCCTTGTCATATCCGGAGGTACTTTGGGGGAGTTGAAGGGCCCATCGAACAATGGTTAATGTCCCCAAAAAAACTTTGGGAAGAAGCCAAATATACCTGTGACTATACAAAGTAACAGCTACCATGCCCTAGTGATCTTTGAGCAACTGTGATGAATCAATTAAGGTACATGTCCATGTTGCAAGGCGTACACACAAAAGAGAGAGGAAACCGAAAACATCAAAGCCGAAATCGAGTTCATAGCATCTGCAACTTATCTTCTGAATTGATCTTATTTCTCTACAGAAGCGATAATTTGAAATTTTAGCCGGTGAAGATTAAAATCGGAAACAAAAATCAAAACACAAACTGGTACAGATGTTAGCTCTGTTATTGAACAACAATTTCACAGTAAAGATACCTTACGACTACACGATAACATTGTTTCGTTTGATTTGTGCACCTTCTATGTTTGCTTTATGTATTTGTATGTACTATATTCCAGGTAGACTCGTCAGAGACAACAGGCTGTTTTGATCTCACATGCCCTGGTTTTGTTCAAACTAGCAATGAGGTTGCTCTTGGTGCTGCTATATATCCAATCTCGAAACCGAGAGGGCTGCCGTATCAAATAACTGTGTACATCTCCAAGGTTAAAGAGTAAAATGAAGCTCCTTAAATTGATCTACTTCTTATCAACTCTGAACTAAGTATGAAAATTTGTTCCTAAACTATCTTTTTGGGTTGAGTGATCCACTGGTCGATACTCATGACATATTCTTGATTACTTAATTTAAAGGGTCTTTTTAAAAACAGGGTTTAGGCTCTGTTTGTTTCAACGTAAAATATTTTACAACTCTAAAAACTAAAAAAGTTGACTTTCGAGAAGCTCCATTAAAGTTTTGAGAGCATACGCGCATACCAACCGTGTTTTATTTTTAGTGATTTCACAAAATCTATGAGAACACGTTTCTTGCCTTTTTTGAACAACAAACTGACGACTTTACCAAATGCCACGTTAGTATTTACGTATGTGGTAGACTCGTCCCATTCTGATGTTGTTTTGGTTTGTGTGCTTTTTCCATTGAACTCAGGATCCATTTACCGGCAATTGGTGGGTGCAGTATGGAGACGATGTCAACATAGGCTATTGGCCAGCAGATCTCTTCAGTTCGCTAAGTTATCATGCTGAAACAGTTGAATGGGGAGGGGAAGTTTACAGCTCAAAGATACGGACTCATCCCCACACTGCAACTGCTATGGGCAACGGGCAGTTTCCGATGTTCGATGACTATGGATGCATCTCTGGATGCGTGAAAAGAATGCGAGTTCGCGAAAACTCTCTCGACTTGAGGTTTCCAGAGTTTGTTAACACTTATGCAGATGAATATAACTGTTATAATGTTTATTACGTTGAAGATTACGTTGAGGACCCAGAATTCTACTACGGAGGGCCTGGTAAAAGTCTTTGGTGCCCTTGAAGACACTCCTCCTAATGGCAACTAGCCAGACTGGTATTTAGTGCATATCTCTGTTTCTTTGGTTTTTAATGATCACAAGGTGTTACTAAACCTAATACTGAGAATCACATTAGCAATTAGAACAAAAAAAAATAAATAGTAGTAACTATGTTTTGGGGGCTGTAACCTGGGTGAAATATTTATCTAATCTGTTCCTTGCATGCCAATAGCTCATTGATACTTTTTCTTTTTAATTTTGTTGAATAAATCGTTGAGGATGATGCTTAAACTTGTTAGTTTCCTGTGTTGATGCTGATGTTGATGCGTAATCTTCTTATAATTCCACATGTATTGTAAAGATAAGAAAGCCTACATATGATCCAGCAAGGAAAAGGATGGCACATTGGCGGGGCGTAAGTTACAACATCCCCAGTTTACACAATTCAAATGGCCCGTTTGGTTATTTGAAGAATAAGGAAAGATTCAGAAGCTAAATAAAAACAAGTAATCTAGGATAACCAAACGGGTCCTAAATGGTGGAAAATTGCAAGGTCGCAACACAGACCACTGACACGTCTATTTGCCCAAAGCTCAAAACAAAATTTAGAGAAGCACACGGCATCACTTCTCTTAAACTCTCTCTCCGTAGTTTGTGCATATAGTGTAGAGCCAACTAGCTGCATTCAATCATAGTCTCACCCATTTTCTGCTGTTCAAAAAACAAATCATAGTCTCACCAGTACAAAGTGAGGTTGAAAAAAAAAAAACCATGCAGAGAGAGAGAGAGAGAGAGAACACCTGAAACACCTTGCCGATCTTTTAAGATAACTATCAAGGGCATATATAATCTACAAGCTGAAGAAGGCCCCAAGGCAAGAAACAGGATAATACAAGAAGGAAAAGGAAGAGAAGCTACCATATAACATTGACCTGATTGATCTCATGAAACCTTCAGACCAACATCTTCAAATGAAGCACCTATATTAGACATACTACAGTTACAAAAACATCATACCAAAAGTACAAACAAAAATTGCAAGCCCCACACCAATTTGGACGACCTCATAGCCACTCAAAACCGCATGATTATTCCCTACCAGCTGGGTTAAACAGAGTCGTGTTGTTTCCTTTCTTGTTGTATAGACCGGAAAATCCGGGCTGCCGACTCAGTAGCAGATCTAGCATTATGAGGCACAACTTTGATTACTCTTGTTGGCTGCTCCGTGTCATCGAGCTGAGATGCTACCTCAGAGACGTTAATAGCCGGAGAAGTAGGGAAAAAGGGAAGCGCATTTCTTCCGTTAGTAGTGTGACCTACCCCAAGGTCCCCAGCTCTTTGTGCTCTCTCTCCAGGAGGACTAGTGGTCGTACTTCCCTGCAACTCTGTTTCTTTAGTTGCAAGCACCTTCACAACACGTTGAATCTCTCTGTGCTTTTTGGTTAGAACATTACCCGAACTTTGGTTTTGCACATTGAAGCTTACTCCGCCAGAATTTTGTCTAGAACAGCTATTTGCTTGTTCAACGCCTATGCCTGAGATAACGGGCATGCCACATGGAGGAAAATAACCATGACCGAATCCTGGATATTGCTCATGAGAAGTTGGAGCACCGTATTGAGGAGTTGTGAAACTACCCATCATGGGATTTTGTCCCGGTGGTCCACAACCTCCGCATACTGGACCCATGAATCCGTTTCCAGGATATGGCTTGTATACAAGTCCCTCAGAAGGAGACATTACAGGAATCAACCATTGATGCCCAGGTGATTGATGGAAACAAGGAGTGAATTTAGTATCTGGAATTATAGGTGACGATAGTGGATTTCCTGAAATGGCCCGTAATTTGAAGACTGATTACCATTTTGCACAGAAGAAAGACACGTCTTTCCAATAACATTTTCAGCGGAGCATTCCATCTCTTGATTTTGGTTCTCAGAATCATCTTTATGCTTCACAATGGGTGGAGATGGCTTAACAATGTACTCCAAAGGTAGTTTTTTTGCAGTAGAGCCCTTTAAAGGTTTGCCCAAATAAGCACTATCTTCAAGCAAAAGATTTGGTGATCCTGCAATCGATCTCTGGACCTGTTTGAAAATCAAGAATTGAATCAAAATCCACCTTTACATAAAAATGAATCCAACGGACCAAAACGTATTATGCATCACGTATCCTGGAAGTCGGATAATATCGAAGAACTCCTTACCTTTATCAGCCTATGCAACTCGAATACTTGAACAGCAAACACTCTTTGTTGACTGAAAGGAGTAATACAGGTCGGATCAAAACCACAGAAAATACAATTTCACGATGCTCGGCATTTACAGACAAGTTATCAACGCATTGTAGAACTAAGAATCAATTGATACAATTCACAACCAAGAACGAGGTAGTCAAACCTTTAAAAAGAGCGTCAGTAAACCAATATCGCGCCTATAAACATAAGTAACTAGAAACTGGAGAAGCAGTTAAAATTCATGTTGCACGTTTGAGAATATGATTTTGTTCTACGGTAAGTAAAGAAATAGTGTGAATTGCAAACCACAACCAGTTTAAGAAGGAAAGCCCTATGTGAAAGTGATTTGGCTTGTCTATAAGTTCCTCAGAAGGAGCCATTACAGGAATCAAACATTAAGGCCTAGGGAAGTACTAATTGGGATATGGCTTGTACATCATTTGCCACCATTTTCACTAATCCAATTGTTGAGTACTCATTGGATATCTCTCTATTCATATCCACGATCCAAAATATCCTCCATAATTTGTTCCCCATCTTACAGGCCATGACTGCCAGAAAAAGTGAACTTCTACCAACGAGGAGGGCTAAAACTTCGCACCCAACTGACCCAAGCAAATACAGAAAAAGAGAACCAAAATATATCCCTAAGGAAGCATGAATGGATATATCCTTATGGCCTCATTTCCAACTTTCCAGCTCAAATAAGATATATACAAATATTAATACTCGACATAGCCTTCAACAATCAAATTAAGTTTTGAATTGTTAGAAGACAGAGAAGAAAATAATTCAAAAAATGTAAAAACAGCTGCAGCTTCCATGTTCCACATTAAAAGACTAGATGATGCCCCTGTACACATGTCAATATCCCTCTCGAAGAAATGAATATCTCAACGCTTTCTAATTTGAAAACAAATGAACATATAATACCCCAAGTTCCAACATCCCTTGCAATCATTTTCCAATTCTCTGAACAGCCTAGCCCAGAGCTGGGAATGAGAACAAAACTATGAAGAATCTCCCGGAAGTAAAATTAAATCAGCTAGGACAGGGCTTCTAAAACAGCACTAGAGCAGTTCCTCCTTTCTAGGTACTCAATAACTAGGAGATGAAATGAATTGAAGTCAAGAAGATGATGTGAATGTACAAAAGTTAAGAAGATAGTGTAGGAAAATATTAACAAAGCTAAGCAGGTTCATAGAAATTGGTGGACAAGAAATCCTATGGTTTTCTTCAAAAACGTTGTTCCTACTTTTCTAGGTGGACACGCCCATATCACTCACACTGACACAGACATCAAAACCACCTTAATTGTTTGGCATGCAACTCTATGTCACTACATACACAAACATGCTCCAGAAAGAAGCGGGCTGGGGCAACCATACGGGCATAAAAGTTTATGCAAGGGGAAGCCCATCCAGTTGAAGGCATCTGATTCATACAAACCTTGAATAGATGCTACCATGGCTGTACTAATCTGTGTGTGTGTGTGTGTGTGTGTGTGTGAGAGAGAGAGAGAGAGAGTTCTCGTTGTCAAAACCTCATACAATATTCCACACCTCTAATTCATTTAATCCCTCCATTGTATTGTGATTCCCATAAAAAACTTCAAACTACAGAAAAGGCATTGCCAGAAGCATATTTACTTCCACAAGCCTTTCTTTTCAGATATTCCACCAGTTACTTTTGAATGAGTTGCCACGACGCCAAACTTACAGCTATGCTAAATGAAATTTTGTTGAAGATGTACCCCTGCCAAAATAACTGAAATCCATCAATAAGCAACGGAACTTACTTGACTATTGCTCGTCTCGCTTTCCAAAAATGTTTCTGACCTATTATTCCTACAACATCATCAGGGGAGATATCCAAGGCTGATATAGAATCCACCATGGAAGTTTCAGAGGTATCATTACTTCTCTCAGCAATTCCCGTCTGCAATGGCCCCAGAGTCTTGTAGTCATGGTATCCACTTTGATTAGTAGTGTTTTTAGGACCTTCCTCCTTTTCTGAACAAGAATCTCTTCTAAGGATTGAAAAATGAGCATTCTCTACATCCCTCACAGGCTCATTTGAGGGACCATTCCCACCCCTGCTGTTGTTTAGGTATGACCTGGCTCTGGACTCAGTATGTAAACTAGCACCAGTGCACTGTAATCTGTCAAAATTATCATTATCCGCAAGGCGATGTCTATGTTCTTGATCAACAGACACATCAGTTTGCTTCAATGGACCATCAGTCTTTTCTATGGCTTTTGGACTATTCACATATTTAACTGATTGCTCCCCCAGTGCCATATATCCTTTTAGGTTCTCTGTCTGGCTTCTGCCTTCTTGTCTCAAATTAAAACCTCTAAAGCCAGTTCGTTTTGGCTCTTTGTCACTGGTATTTGGAATGTTCATCGACTTATTCAAATAGGCTGGACTGGATGGAGAGATTTCTTCATCCATGCCATAAGCGTTTTTGCTCCAATCATGATTTGTTTCCGACCGAACAAAGGTAGGAACTGTAAAATTCTCTTCATCTAGCCTCTTTTTATGCTCGAGATGTACCAATGGCGTGTTGAAATCAGAACGGCCAACGTGTGACTTCTCAGATGGCTGTGTTGAGCAAGGTTGATGAAGTAGATAAGGCATACCCCACTTTTCATGGCCACTTCCCTTCAACAAATTATACATTTATCACACAAAATGGTTTCTAGTTTCTACCATAGTAACTATGGCCAGGCTGACCTGGCTCCTCCATTACAATTTGCAAACATGTAAGGAAATGAGAGTGAAACTACAAGAAAGAAATAAAAAGATCCCACAGCTAGAGGAGGAGGGGTCAAATCTAAGACTAGAACAGGCTTTCTGTCCCTAATGGTGGTATCAAAAACTAAAATTGAAAGGCCTCCTTTTTTACCACAGATTCACAGCCAGCCCATCAGTCTACGAGAGTACAAGAAGTACATGACCCATGAATCACAGGTTGGCACGAAGTTAAATTACTCCAGAATCCAGATAAGTTCATGCTCCAAAATTCCACGCCATATAAAAACTCCAGCACAAAATATTCCCATTCCAAGATGCAGGGTTAAGCGATTAATGGCTTCCTAATTTCCATGATCTGCATCTTTCTCTTTTTTTCTTTTTTTCTTTTTCTCCCGGTGTCTGCACGTTTCTCTTCTGTTCTATATTTCAGGAGATAGGAATTTGTTGTTGAACATCTACCAGCAATCAGTAAGCCACAGGGAAAAACCAAATCCATCAAATGCTACATTAGCTCATTAGCAACAGCTCAACCTAACAAAATAAAAGCTTATAAAGCTGTGTTCTGAACAATAGTAGTTAGAGCATATTTAGGCAAATGCAAAAAGACAAATAAAATCCTGTGCATAGGTATATCTCCACGGTTCTATAAAAATAATCCATGCACCAAAGATATTAATCAATTCAAAGCGACATTTCTAGAATCATCACCTACATTGAGGAATCCATGAACTGAAAGCAGCACAACTACGAAAATCCTATCTCACCTGACTTGAAGATGCTGGAGGAGCAAGACCAGCAGGGTTACTGGGATTTGGGGGATTGAATCTCTGAGAAGGGATACTAAGTTGTTCATAAAGGGCCATCTTGTTCCTTGGAGGTGCTCTTGGACCTCCTTTTTCTGTATCATTGACATGAAGCCTTAGGAACATAGGTCCCACCATTTTCTCATCATTTTTCCCTCTCTTCATCTTTCCCCTCTCTTTCTCTCTCTATATCAAAACAAACTCCAACCACAAGAACCCACCTGAAAACCACATGAAACAGACCTCCAAAACCAAAACCACTTGCAGAAAGTTCAGTTTCACAAACCCGGAAAGAACTTGAGAAATAAGCTATTTTCCAACCTCCAAAACCGATCCCAGTCGGGAAAAAACTGCCTTCTAGCTGAAATTGAGGGGAGAACCCAGATATAACCAAAACCCAATTGTAGAAATCTTGAATTAAGCAAACCCAGAAAACAAAACTAACCCCATTTCTGATTACCATAGAACCAACCCAGTAGGTCAAAGAGTGATTTCCGACAAATTGATGAAGAAAATAACAGAGGACGCTTAATCTATACAGTCGGGATAGTTAAAGATCTGTATAGTCGGACGAAATGAGAGAAGATTCGGCAAATGAAAAGGCTGGGCGTCGCTTTAAGAGGGGGGAAAATATCACACAAAAAGATGGTGCGGAAAAAGGGCAAGGCCAAAAGTGTCTGGTTGTGGGGTCCTCCAAATTGGATAGAATTAGAACATAACCTCCCAAGGAATTGGGGCCCTGTAGTGAGTGAGGTCACTACATGCGTGTAGTGAGTTCTCTCGACCGTCCGATTTGAGATTAATGGTCCGGATAAATTGGAGTTAAAGTAAAAGTAAAACGTGATTTTTAAAGTGTAAGATAACTCGGACCGTTGATCTCGGATCGGACGACCGAGAGAGCTCACTACACGCACGTAGTGAGCTCACTCACTACAGGACCCCCGGATCCACCTCCCAAAGTGATTTTTTTTTTTTTGGCCTACTTCGGAATACTTATACAAAAATACTCCATTCTTTTGGGAAAAATTTTTTTTTTAAAAAAAAAAACCCCACGTTCTTTCTTTCCCTTTTTTTTGTACTTCGGAAGGTGATTTGTGGGTGAAAAAAAAAAAAAAAACTCATGTTCTTTCACCCCAGTGTGCCGTAAATATCTATCCTTTTTCGTTTTTTAATTAGAGTTCTATCCTAGTCAACCGTTATTTAATTGGGCACATAGCCCAATTTACCGTCCATTTGTTGACGAAAAATGCCCAGCTGGCTCTTTACAAGCTGACAAGGTGATGGGCATCCCACAATCCACTTTCTTCAAACAAAACAATACACGCTGATGTGGCATCCTTATCACACACAATTCCCCTCTCTCCATGTGATTTCAACCCCCGCGCTTGTGATTTCTCGCTCACAATTAAAAAGAGCGTAAAATCACAATTAACAACAAAATACCCATTACCCATTAACAATCAATCCCAGATTTTCGAAGATCGATTTATATTTATAATACCCATTGCCCATTCACAGCTACCCATTACCCTTTTTTTTTTTTTATCAGCAATACCCATTACACTGGCTAAGAAGAGAACTCACCGTATGTCGATAGTCGATGGGGACGAGAGGAAGAAAGGTCAAAACAATGAGAGGGAGAGAACTCTCAAAGAAGAGACCCAGATCTCACTGATCTCTTTTTTTCGTTGGAGATGGGTTCACCTGTCTTAAGTTTCCACATTGTTCCGAGCGAGTCGACTCGGTGTGTCAAATGGGTTAAATGACGATGAGTATGCAAATTTAGTGGAAAATTTAATTGGCTACGTATGTTGCTTCAATTTGGATTGATGAGTATTGATTGGCTTTAGTTTCAAATTTTGGTTCCACAAAAATTAACCAAAATTTGAATTTCAAAAATGAGAAGTGGGTGCCAGAAATAGTGGTTAGGCGTAGTTGCCGATGGCAAAGGCGTGGCGGGGGTAGACTCAAGGAATCACATACACAAAATTTGGGAAAATTGATGTCGTTATTGTTATTGCGTGTGTGATGTCGTTATTGTTATTGCGTGTGTGTGTGTGTATATATATATATATAGGGAGGGCTTCTAGTCCGGACCTCCCGTTTCCGGACCTCCATGATCCAAATTTTTTTTTGACGATCCGAGCCGTCCAATGTGTTCAGAAGGTGTTTTCAAGGGTCCATCGCGGGAAATTTTCAAAAAAAAATACCGGGAAGGGCTTGATCCAAGCAGTTTTCGCAAAAATATATAAATACAGTTTTTGCGAAAAACTGCTTGGATCAAGCCCTTCCCGGTATTTTTTTTTGAAGATTTTCCGCATGGACCCTTGAAAACACCTTCTGAACACATTGGACGGCTCGGATTTTCCAAAAATAATTTGCAACACAAAAAAATTCAGTTTTTCCTTAATCTTGGGAGGTTTGGACTAGAAGCTCCGGCTATATATATATATAGAGAGAGAGAGAGAGAGAGAGAGAGAGAGAGTCCAGGGGAAGGGCGGGGGGCTAGGGTAGACTCGAGGAATCACATACACACATACACAAAGTCCATCCATGGGATCGGGTCTCAAAATCGAAAATAGAGGGCTATCAGATTGAAAGCAACAAGGTCGTTTGGCCATGGATGGCCAGACAAGGGGGAGGGTATCTGGAGGGGACGCTTCTCCAATATACCTCTTTGAACCTTTTGGAATGGAGCAATGGGTTTAGCCTAGGTGGAGGTTGGCCTGAAACCTAACATGCACGGTTGAGAAGATGACGTGCACAAGGAACACCCGCGTCAGTGCCAAGCCCGGATGGTGGTGATCTAGGAAAGCACTCTGACAGTCTAATGAGTGTCCAGAAGTGGAAGATACGACTGGAAATATATATATATATATATATATAGAGAGAGAGAGAGAGAGAGAGAGAGTATGGAGAAGAGGATCCCAGATTAGGTGAGCAAGTCTCCCTTTTATAGACAAAGAAAGACTTGCTCACTAAGTTAGCCGTGATTTCCACGCGCGTCGGACGTATCTGACACAGCACGTGGGCAGGTCATGAGTGCCACGGGCATCCTCGCCATCTCAGACACCACTTGACACTACTTCAGTCTAATGTGTCACCAGTCACAGGCCTACTCAAAGCCTCTCTCGTTTGGCATCACATGGTATCGTACACCCACGACCGATCATGCGACAGATTCTCACCAAAACACATCTGCTCAGTACGGTGTAGGGCCCCGATGGAGCTCTTCGGGCTGACATGTGTCCTGCAACGAGACCAGGGCTAGTTGCCGCCCCCTCCAAGCTTGCCGAAGGACTGAAGGACCTCTTCGGATGGGTCCACCATTCCCGCCTAGGTGAGTAACCCAACTATCTCTCGGTCGCAGTCGTTTCGTCTGGCCCTATACGGGTAAGCACCCTGTCTGAGGCACAGACACCCATAGAGATGGTACGCCTGCCCGAATCTTCAGCACTTGATTAGAGTCTAAATAGTGACCCCTAACCCTTGGAGCTACTGGGCCATTTTGCTCATTGAACCTTTGTCCGAGGTGCGGGCACACCGACGCATTGTAACCCTCGACCACTACAGTATTCATATCAGAAAAGGATAAGAAGAGAGGGGGGGGGGGGGGGGGGGGGGGGGGTGTCATATGGGTGCATTGAGAGAGGAGACACGCTGTTTTCTTTTCTTCTTCTTCTTTTTGTACCCTAGTCATCTGATATTTGGCCAAGTTAGTGTAAAATGTGTCAACTGTGCAATTATGTCCAAAAATGGACAATAAATTGGACGGGGTGCCCAATTTAATAACGGGTGACTAGTATAGGGGTCTAATTGAAAAAGTGAAAGGATAGATATTTATGAGATATTGGGGTGAAAGAATTGAGTTTTTTTGAAATTTTCCCTTCTTTTAGTTACTAAAAAAAAAAGGGAAAATATTACACTTATACCTAGGTACTCCCTCTTGGCTCTTTCCCGTATTCTTGGTTCCAAATTTTATATAATGCTTTTGAGTTGTATGGGAGCATGATGTTTGTAACGCCCTAAAAATTGGGTACGTTAATATTATTACAAATTATGAATAACGAGTAATAATAATAAGTCTGATACAATAAATCCTCCTTCCATAAGATACATTTGTTTTCACAGGGTGGGATTTATGGCTTCTCCTATCCCTCTATCTAGTTGTTCCCCAAATCGGCAGCTCCTCCGGCTCTTTAGTTCTCTTGACTGTAGAATTGCGAAGCAACATTGTGGTATTATACGCTGTAGACACCCCAATCCGGACCCTTGGGATTCCACGACCTCCTCAAGGATGAAAATACCTAATATGGAGCATACGAGGCTTGATTGAGGACTTGAAAACCCCCCATAAACCCTTCAAAAACCCACCAAAACACCACTAGAAACCCTGAGAATAGCCCAAAACCCTTAAACACATGCACCTGGATTGCTCCCATAGGCGCCTGGATTCCCTATTCCAGGCACCCACATTGAATCCAGACGCCTGGACTTACACAATGCAGGCGCCTGGAGTTCAACCCAGGTTGCATGAAGTTTAAGTTGATAATGGGCGGGAATAAGATCCTTGAGGAGGTGGATTAGAAAAAAACATGAGTCCCTCTCTCTCTCCAGGCGATTTAGGAGATCTCTGCCAAAACGCTAGATATCGATGGAAGCTTCTGAGAAGAGTTTCAACTCCACAACCCAGATTTAGTCCTGTTCAAATCTCAACTTCGGGAGCTTCATCTTCCTCAGCCACTCCTCAAGCGTATGCGGATCTAGGTCCAGAGATAAGAGATACCCCTCCTAAAATTGTGGCTCTCCATTATACACCGAAACCTAGATTTTTTCAGTCCAATGTTTATCCACAACGAGTGGAGCCAAAGTCGAATCTTTCTGTCGATTCAGACTTGCCTCTCCCCAAATCTCCAAACTCTCTCCAAAACGAAACTTCCCATACTGTTAGTGGTGCTAGTAGCCCTATTCAAGCTGGGGTTACCATCCATTGAAAGATATCCACCATCGGGCAAAACTCTACATCCAATCTTTCTCAACCTAGTCCGTCGGATGAAAGCCCTAACTCGCCTTCCCCTTCTTTTGGTCCACACAGCCCTACCCAAATGAGTCCTAGCCGAAAGCTTCAACAGGTTTTTCAGAAAGCAAAGGAATGTGCGATTAGCAAGGATCGTGTATCCTCGTTGATCTAATCATTGGAGGTAGAAATGCAGAAGACTGGGGCTATAGTTCATTTAACTGAACTGATGAATCAACTGCATAATGTGCAAGATCTACAAGCTACATCAGATGAACCTGTGGTGTACGATGCTAGAGGGGAATTTTTTGACCCAAATGCCCTTAATCAAGAACCTGTCCCGTTTATTAATCAACCTGTTCTTCCCCCCAAGCCAAAGGTTAAAGACTGGGGTTCCCTTTTTAAAGCACAAGGCCCTTCTTCAGGTATGAAACTAAAACACTACCCTGAGCTTAGACAAAACTCTGATGCAGTTGTAGAGTTAGATGATAAGAAATGGGGGCATTGTCTTATTGGTTATTTCCTTGATGGGAAAATGGCCTTTCCCCTCTTGTGCTCCACTCCTAGAAGAGTCTGGAAGGATAACGGCTCCATCAAAATTAGGTAGGTGAGGGCCTGTTTTTTCTTTGAATTTCAGGATGAAGAGTCCAAGAATAAAGTGTCGGAAGGAGGCCCCTACTTCTTTTCTAAAAGATATCTTGTTCTTAAGGAGTGGGAAAGGATGCTTGTTCCCTCTCCTGAACATCCTTCCACAACCCTGCTTGGGTTAAAATTCACAAATTACCCCTTGAATGTTGGACAGAGGAAGGATTAAGCTGTATTGCTAGTACAATAGGCAAACCCCTTCATGTAGATGTAGCTACTGCTAAGCAACAGAGGTTAGCCTTTGCAAGGGTTTTCATTGAGATTGAAGCTGATTCAGATCTTCCAACTTGCATTCATGTGACCACGGTCGGATGTTCAATAGTTGTTCATGTTAAGTACCAGTGGCTTCCCCAAAAATGCACAAAATGTAAAGTGTTTGGTCACTCCTGCTCGGCCAAACCTATTGTAATTGCTCCTGAAACTTCAAATATCAGCTCCAGTGACAAAGGTGAGAGTCCCAAGGATGCTTGGCAAACTGTTGGCAGAACCATAGGATATGCCCCTACAGATAGGCAAGTGGTAGGGAAGCTCTCTGATTTAGGGAGCTCTTTAGAGCCTGCCTTTCTGCAAGAGGATTGCCTTATGGTTGGTAAAAGCAAGGCTACTAACTCTTGCTTAGGAGGGATTGATGCTTTTAGAGGCAGTGACAGTGGATGTTCCTAATTCTACTGGTACTCAGTTTGTTGTCAAGCCCTCAGACTATGATCATTCAGATGATGATGCAAGTGAAACAGTGGATGAGGTCATTGAGACAAAAAACCCTCCTCTGTGTATAGAAGGAGAGGATGTTTCTCTTGTGAAATCCAATGCAGGTGATGTCTCAAAAGGGGATCTTAGTAAGGAACCAGATCCAAAACCTCCCAATATACCAACTGATTGCTGCACCCCTAATGCTTTTGGTGGGTGCACCCCTAATGCTTTTGGTGGGTGCAGCCCTAACAACGATACTGAGCAAGAAGGCACAGGAAGGGGGGAAGTGGTGTCAAAGTCTCAGGATTCACCAAAATCAGGAGCCAACTCCAGTAAAAAGAAGTAAAAGAAAAGGGGCAACTCTGGGAGCTCCACTCAACTTGCTAGGAGGTAATTGCACATTAATTTCATTAGGCAGCACACTAATACTTCCATTATCTGCCATTTTTGTTAACATATATTTTACTATGTCTACAAATCCTCTTCATTTTGGGTGCTGGAACATGAGGGGTCTTAATGACCCCATCAAACAAAAAGAGGTTAGATTTTTTGTTAACATTAATAAATTATCTTTTTTGGGCCTTGTGGAGCACAAAATAAAGGAACCTAATGCACTTAGAATCTTGACCTCCATGCTTCCCTATTGGAACTTTGCTCACAATTTTGTTCAAGCCCCTAGTGGTAGAATTATTGTTGCTTGGGATCCTGCTAATGTGAACATAAGCATCATTGATCAATCTAGTCAGGCCATTCATTGCCAAGTAGTTTCTATCTCTAGTGGTACCCAGTTTGTAGCCACTTTTGTCTATCCAGTTCCAATATTGAGAGATCAGATTTGTGGCAGTCTCTTAATCACTGGAAAAGCTCTGTTCCATGGATTATCTTAGGTGATTTTAATGCCCTGAGATACCCTTCTGATAAAGTGGGAGGTGATAACCACTGGCCTCCTCATATTGAAGACTTTAATAAGTGTATCTCCTACAATGATCTTGATGATTTGAGATACACTGGTTGTCACTTCACTTGGGCTAACAAGCAGGACCCTTCACACTTTGTTTCCACTAAGATTAACAGAGTCCTGGTTAATGAGCAATGGATGAAGACTCATATCTGCTCAACTGCTCACTTTCCTACCCCTAGCATCTCCGATCATTCCCCCATGGTGGTATATTTGAATCCTGCTCCCAAGAAATCCAACAAACTTTTTAAATTCTTCAATTTCCTTGCTGACCATCCAGATTTCCTTAGCATTGTTCAAAGGATCTGGCATAGGGTCATTATTGGCAATCCTATGTTCGTGGCGTGTGAAAAAGCTGGAGCTTAAAAAGCTTAACACCAAGGCTTATAGTGATATATCCACTAGAACTTTGTGTGTTAAGCAACAATTGGAATTTGTCCAAGTTGAGCTTGGTTCTAATCCTAGTAATATTACCAATCAAACTCAGGAAAGGCTTTTGTTTAGGCAATATAATCAACTTGCAAGAGTTGAGGAAAGTTTTGCCAAGCAAAAGTCTAGAATCCAATGGCTGAAACTGGGAGACCAATGTACCTCTTACTTCTTTAAGTCCATTACCCATAAGAGGAATAGAGGTAGAATCACAAGTCTCATGCTTCCTGATGGCAGCCTTTCTCATGATTCTGACATTATTAAAGATACCTTTGTGGACTTTTACACTAGTCTACTTGGTACTCCCCATTCTACTCTGTATTCAAGGGGCTTTAGAGTTAACCAATTGGTTGCTTCTAGACTTTCTGACATTCAAAGAAATGCCATGATCTCTGAAGTCTCCAATCAGGAGATTAAGGAAGTCTTTATGGTTTTGAACCCTAATAAGGCCCCTGGCCCTGACGGCTACAATGCAAGATTCTTTCACAAATCTTGGGATGTTGTTGGCCATGAAATTACTTCAACTGTGAGGAACTTTTTCAGGTCTGGGAAATTACTCACTAAGGCCAATGCCACCAGCATTGCTCTTGTTCCTAAAGTCCCCAACCCTTCCAAAGTTGGGGATTATAGACCTATCTCCTGCTACAACACAATCTACAACTGCATTGCAAAAATCTTTTCTCATAGGATTCAAGTTGCCCTACCTCATCTCATTGATCATGTCTAGTCTGGTTTTGTCAAAGGTAGGAGGATTGCAGACAATATTTTCCTCACTCAAGAAATTATGTGGAATTATCACGAACACTCTCATACTCCCAAATGTGCTTTGAAAGTGGACATAATGAAAGTTTATGATAATGTAAGATGGGAATTCTTGTGGGATGTCCTATATTCCATGAATTTCCATCCTATTATGATCAACTGGATCAAGACTTGTGTATCCACCGCTAATTATTCCTTAAGCATTAATGGTGAATCTATTGGCAAGATCAAGGGCCACAAAGGTCTGAGGCAAGGTGATCCCTTGTCCTCTTACCTTTTTGTCATTGATATGGAAATCCTAACTCAATTACTTAGGGAAAAATCTCTTGATCCCAACTTTCACTTCCATTGGAGATGTGACAAAACTAAGATCATCAATCTCTGCTTTACTGATGATCTAATGATTTTCTGCAAAGGTGAGTTGAGTTCCATCCAATGCATTCAAAGTGCTCTTAATGAGTTTGCCTCTCTCTCTGGTTTGACTCCTAGTCCTGGTAAGAGTAATGCATTCTTCTCTGGAGTCCCAAACTCAATCAAAAGCTCAATTCTCCAATCCCTTGGTTTCAATGAAGGGACTCTTCCAGTCAAGTACTTGGGAGTTCCTCTCATATCCATCAAACTGAAATATACTGATTGTCAAATTCTTATTGATAGAATCACAAGTCGTACCAAGTCTTGGGCCAACAAATGCATGTCTTATGCAGGTAGAGTCCAACTGATTAAGTCTGTGTTGTTTTCAATGCAAACTTATTGGTCCTCCATATTTATTCTGCCCAAAAAGGTACTTAAGGAAGTAGAATTAATTCTTAGAGCTTTTTTCTGGACTGGCCTTGACCTCAAGCACACTGGTGCCAAGGTTTCATGGGAACAACTGTGCTCTCCAAGAAAGGAAGGGGGTCTTGGTTTTAAATCCCTTCAAGTATGGAACAAGGCTGCCATGGCTAAGCATATATGGTACCTTGTTTCTAGAGGTGAGCAATTGATGTGGTGTCAATGGGTGAAGTCATACTTACTCAAAGGTAAGAGTTTTTGGAAAATCAAAACACCAAGTAGCCCTTCTTGGACATGGAGGAAATTGCTTCAATTTCGTCATCTCATTCAACCTTTCATCCTCTATCAAATTGGGGATGGGGGTTCCACCTCTCTGTGGTACGACAATTGGCACCCCTTGGATCCATTGGTTGTGAGATTTGGCAATCACATCATCGATGACTCTGGTTTATCTGAGGATGCCAAGGTTTCCACCATTTTGACCAGGACCAATCAATGGAAATTCCCTATCCCTCAAACTTGGAAATTAAATGAAATCAGGGTTGCCCTTCCTGTACTCACACACCCCTCCCCTTTACAGGATACTTGTAGATGGACCCTTAGTAATAATGGTTTATTTACTGTCTCCTCTTTATGGGAGCAACTCAGAACCCATTTCCCTGATATTGGTTGGAGCCACCTTGTTTGGTTTCCTTTCCACATTCCCAAATGTAGCTTGATAAGCTGGTTTGCCATTCAAAATAGACTGTCCATAGAGGACAGACTTGTACTTTTTGGCATTAAGGATAGTTCTTGCTGTAGCTTCTATTCTAGGGAAGAGGATCACAATCATCTCTTTTTTAACTGTCCCTTTTCGCAAAAGGTTTGGGATGAGGTCTCTCTCAAATCGCATCTCACATGGCAATCCCAATCTCTCCAAAACTTGGTCTCCATTCTCTCTGTGTATAGAGGGAGAGGGCTAAGGAGCACTATCATCGAACTTTCCTTCACTGTCACACTATATCACATATGGATTGAAAGGAACCTTAGGAAATTTCAGAATATTCAGCACACAATTCCATTTGTTGTGAATAGGGTATGTTCTGATATTAGGAGCAGGTTGTTGTCGCTCAATAAAATTCCTGAGGGTCCTTTATACTTGTGTGAAGCATGGCACATTAATTCTGAATCTGAGTAGTAAATGTGTGGCTTAGTGGCTTTTAATCAAAATGGTGCATTAATCTGTTTTCCTACTATCTCTATCATGATGGCACTAATTGTTTTCAAGTGGCAGGTTGTCCCAGATAAGGCAGACAAGTCGTGTGGACTACCCTTAATCTAACAGCCCAATTGGGTATGTATGCAGGTATTGATCATGATGGATTGTAATCTCTGATTTAGGTAGTAAGGCTGTGAGGGGAGCCCCTCTGCTGAAACTTATCTTTTGAGTGTGTGTTACCCACAATACATTGAACGATCCAGTGAGTTGTGCATCTGTTTGTGGTCTGCTGGGACATGGGCAGAGCTGACATCTATGCATATAGTTAGCTTCCATTACATTGGCATGCTGTGTGTCTGATCAGCTGCTATAGTATTGCACTGCATGATTCATGTTATCTTAGTGGTTATGATCTGTTTGGTTTGGTACTGGTGCATTGGTATGGGCAGATTCACTAATTATTGGGGAAGCCACATTTCAAATGGTATGCTGCCCAATTTTCAAAAATTCCATATTTTTGTTGCCTAGCCTTGGGGGGATGTCCCTTGGCAGTGTTTGATTCCCTTAGGGAGGGGGTTGTCCTCCCATTTTGTTTCTACAGTGATGTTTTGTGGAAGTTACCTAGTCTTCATAGTTCATTGATGTTGTAGTTTCTGGAAATGAAGTAGAGCACTCTAGGCCTTGTCTGGCTATTCAACAGCCCGTGGTCTTAATTAGGTCCAAGTTTGGTCCATATTCAAGCCATCATTTGGTAATCGCAAGCTATTCAACAGCCCATCAGTTTGGTTATTGCAACTATAAATCTCAAGTTCAAGTTGTCATATTCAGAGAGCATATTGTTTTCAACTTTCTTTTGTCAAATGTTTTCATTATCTTACCCCACTCCAATTGTTGCCAAGTTGGCCATCCTTTTATTTATTTCTCTTTTGTTGTATTTTCTTTTTCTTTTCTTTTCGTCCTCCTGGGGTATGCCCCTTGTAGGCTGTATATTCGGTTAGCCCTCTTTTTTATTTCAAGCTTAATTACCCCAAAAAAAAAGATCCTTGAGGATTTTTTTGCAGAAATCGGTTAGAGAGATGGTTGGGGGAGCATGATGAGCCTATCTAAACCCCTAACGTGGACCTCTAAGGGTTCAAATGGCCCTTTTTGAACCTTATGTTGCCTAAATAAAGCCCCTCATCTCTCTCATTTGGGGGATGTTGAAACATATTCCCTCCTCTTGTTGTTATGCTGTCAAACTTATTCCAAAAACCCATTTCCAGTTAAGCCTTTCCATTTTCACTCACTCTCAACCTCAAAAACTCACCTTCATATCACATTAACCATTCATACTTCACCCTCCATAATCAAACCCCCACCATTCAATCATAATCAGCTCTCAATAGCTCAGAAAACCCAAGTCCAATAGCTTATATCCATAAAACTTGTTCCAAAACCCTTCCAAAAGCCCATTCAATCAAGCTCAAAGGTAGTTATTTACCAAATATGCTCAAATAGGCCCTGAGGGGAACACCACCCAACCTTTACTGACCATCAATGTCAGTTTGAGGTTTGGGAGGGTTGGAAAACAATGCAAAAGGAGGTTCCATTTTCATGCACCTGTATCAGGTCCATGCTGTTGGACCTACATGGTGTAGGCGCCTGGACTCCTCTTTCATCCCTTTGTTTTCTGTTTTTCTTCTGTCATTGTAGGCTTATTTGCAGCATTCATCTTCACTATGGATAGTTAATTTCATTTCATGACTATATCTTCACTTTATTGAGCTTTTGGTGATGTTTTTGAAGGCACAAATCATGAGAAAATGGAAAGAAATATGAGGGAAAAAAATGCTTGCATGTGTTCATATGTCATTCACAAGTCTGATCATTAAAGTTCAAATGAGTTTAGAGGAGTTTTTCACGTCATCTAAGCATTTCTACAATTGTTAGGACCCATTATTGATACTTTTATTGAATCATTGGTAAAAACTCATCTCACCTCTCCGTTCTACAAGCATAAACTGTCCAAAAATAGCATATTATATACATGAGTATGATGCACCAGATCAGGGATACGTTTGATGGACCCCATTTCATCATTAAATCATCCTAAAATCATGGTTTTAGGGCCTGTGGGTCGGGGGTTAAGCCCCCAACCCCCAACCCCAAAATCAGCTGATATTTTTTTATTTACCCCCAAACATCTGTTTACAGATCTAGGGGTTCATTTATCCACAACCTGTTATCTCATCTAGTTCTGTGCATTACACTATGTTCTACAAAAGGGGATTCGAGTTTCATATCTCTAAACCCAAACCCAGAACTCGTTCTGTCCATAAGGGTTCACTTCGCACCCAATAGATCTGGAAGTGATGATGGGTTTCGTCTCAGAACATATGGGTCTCGGAGCTACACAACTGTTTTGAGGTACTATTGTTCCGATTGAAATCAAATCAACTTAAGGGTGGCTTCATAGGGGATCTCGTCTCTCCTCACAGCCTGGGCTTTTCACACTTTCTTGTCTCAGTCGAGTAATGACAAGCAGTAGTGGGTCATCAAAAATTGGAAGTCATGGAGTGCTCGTTGCTACATTAGCAGATTTGGGTTCAACTAACGTTTGTCAAAAGAGGATTTCAAGGTTGGTTTCACACTGATTTATCTCCACTTTTGGTTCGATGCCATTAACATTCCATACCGAAATTTGGAAATAGTTTGATATTAATACTAAACTCTACGAATCCGAGATGTTTCTGGGTTGTGTATTGTCCATCTGAGATGTATCAATTCTTAATTTCTGGGTCTCGTACTTGAGATGTTTCGATCTGAGCTCTTCACAAACTCGTTCGGCTCCCACTTGGGGAAGATGATGTGGGGCCCACGTGATGTTAAATAGACAGCAATGTTTACAGCTACACGTAACAGAAAAAGTTGAGGGTCCACAGCTTTATCCTTTACAGACTATCGGTTAATTGGTTGGGGTATTGGTGTCTTGGATTTTTGACTATCGGTTTTGAGTAGCATTTTTTCAAGGGAGTAGTGGGTAGGCCCCACGTTCTAGGTTACCACAAAAGGTGAGGCCAACTTTGGGCCTGAGACTGGGCATTAAAATAAGGCAGCATGCCTCACTGCTGTAGGTCAAAGTGGATTAATTTAAATTAGGCAGTGGGCCTATGATTATGGTTTGCAATTGCAAGCCATAATGATTATGGTTTTCATGTGTTGCAACAACAAGTTTTTTACCAGCCAACCTATATGGATCTCTGTCCTTATTTTAATTTAAATTAGGCAGTGCTCCTTTATTTGAATGGCCTGTGTTTTTTCCTAAGGAAATAGGGCTATGGTAGTTGGCTTTGGGCCTTACAGCTTCATTTTGGGATCTATGATATAGCTTCCGATTTTGCATCTGCGTTCTAGTTCTCTTTGTTAGGTGTCATTGTTGTCACGACACAAGGGGTAATTCCGTATTGGTTCTGGTTCTGGTAGTGTGCCATTGTTGAAGTTTTCGAGGTCCTATTGTGATTCTGTTTGGAACAAGCTGAAGTTGTTAACGGCCATGGCTGATTTATATGTTGGGGACTATTTTGTTCCCTGGTTTGACAAAATTTGAAGAGAAGGCTGTGGCTCTCTTAGGTGACTCATTTTTATGGGCTCACACAACACTTGTTCTATTTTCTCCTGCTTAGTAGTAGTTCAGCAATTGGAGTTTGGTTGTGGCTATTTTTGACGTTTGGTGGAGATTGACTTAGGTCCGAAGGCGTGGTTACTTAGGTTTGATGGACCAAGTTTCTACGGGCTGGGGTTCTCCGATGGGGACAGAGTATACTCTAGGGCTGACTCTAGTCTTGGTTCTACCATAGCACGATTTGGAGGTCTTATCCACCTCTGACCCCGAGTTCCTTTTGCTATGGTTGTGGCTGGTTTTCGGCGTTTGGTGGAGATTAACTTTGGTCTGAGGGCATGGTTACTTAGGTTTGATGGGCCTAGTTTCTGCGGGCTGGGGTTCTTCAAAGGGGAAGGAGTTTACTCTAGGGTTGGCCCTAGTCATGGTTCTGCCTTAGCACAGTTCGGAGGTCTCATTTACCTCTAACCCCGTATTCCTTTTGTGTATACCATTTACATTACAGGAGGCACTTTTACGTTTACCGTGTGTGGGGATTTATGGATTAGGATAGCTGCACTGTTTGGGTGATTGTGTGTGTACAGAGCTTGATGGCGGAGATTGCCATAAGATGTGTTCTACATAGTGGTGACCTGGTTTTCTCTGATCCGAGGATCTTTCCTTGGGGCTGGCTCTGTCTTCATGATCTTTAGCTTGGTTGGGGAGCTCACCTACCCCTAGCCTATCCTTGTGTTTGATAACACCGCGGGCGATTCTTTTACTTTCATGATCTTGCTCTATCTCTTATGGGTTATTATGACGACTATGGAGCTTGGATGAGGGTTGCAGCTTCGGGTGGACTAGGCTTGTGTCCTGTGTGGGGTTCTATAGGGGGTTCCCTTGGGCTGTTGCCGGTGTTCCACTAGAGACCCATACCCTTGGCACCGAGTTTTCTGTTGTTGTTACTACCATAGTGGAGGTTAGGCGGATCTTAAGCATATGAGTTGATGTGTTCATCGCTCTTCGTATCTCCCTTACTTTGGGGAGGCATTTGGCACTTTCACCACTTACTTATGGTTCTTTCGCATTGCCCTTGCTCATGTCCTTGATGCCTCTCTTTCCTTTGGGATAGCTAGGCTAATGAGACGCGAGCACGGGCGAAATCACATTTCATACATTGGGGCCTTCTTGGGCCCACTACATGTTACCCAACTATGTGCATGTTTTGCTATTATCTAACCTTGCGGGTTGTGCATCACTTCAAGAACTAAAACATGGACAAATAGGGATCTAACTTATGCTGGTAGAGTCCAGCTGATTAAGAATGTCCTTTTTTCAATGCAAACATATTGGTCTTCCCTCTTTATACTTCCTAAGAAAGTCATCAAGGAAGTGGAATCCATACTTAGATCCTTCCTGTGGTCTGGCCCTGATCTCAATAAGTCTGGGGCTAAGGTTTCTGGGGAACACTTGTGTTGCCCTAAACAAGAGGGGGGCCTTGGTTTCAAATCCATTCTTATCTGGAATAAGGCTGCCATTGCAAAACACATTTGGTTCCTTATCTCTGGAGGGGAACAATCTATGTGGTGGCAATGGGTCAAATCATACTTACTCAAGGGAAGGAATTTTTGGGAAGTAAAGTTGCCTAGTTCACCTTCATGGGTGTGGAGAAAACTCCTCAATCTTAGGCCCCTTGTCCTTCCCCACATTAAAGTTGCCATAGGTAAAGGCAGATCCACCTCATTGTGGTTTGACAATTGACATCCTTTAGGTCCCCTTGCCCTTAGATTTGGTCCTAGAGTTATCTATGATTCTGGGCTCACCAGATATGCCACAGTGAATGCAATTATAAGAGACTCCAGGTGGAGTGTTCCCATTACTCAAACCTTAGAACTCAATGAGATTAGGGAATCTATTACCTCCTTACCCAGTCCTAATCAAGAAATTGAGGACCAACACAAATGGATCCTTAACTCTCATGGGGTCTTCACCATCTCTTCCCTGTGGGATGAACTTAGGACACACAACCCTAAGGTTTCTTGGCACACTAGCATTTGGTTTCCTGGTCATATTCCAAAATGTAGCATGATTACCTGGCTTGCAATCCACAATAGACTATATACTGGAGACAGGTTGGTCTTATTTGGGTCCATTCCTGTGTCATGCTGTAGTTTTTGCCAAGGTACTGAGTCCCATGACCATCTATTTTTCAATTGCTCATTCACAATGCAAGTTTGGGTTGAGATCCTTACTTATGTCAATGTGAGCTGGCCTCCAAGGTCTTGGGCTAACTGGATCAATCAAATTTCAAATATCAGAGGTAAATCACTTAAAAACTTGATCATCAAGCTCATTTTCACTGTTACCATTTATCAGATTTGGCTTGAAAGGAATGCTCGTAAATTTCAAAATGCATCTTGCTCAGGGCCTTGTGTAGTAAGCAAAATCCACTCAATGATTAGATTCAGATTGATGTCCTTAGGTAATCTTCCTCAAGGTCCTCAATCTTTGTGGTTGTTAACTAAGTGGAAAATTGATTGAACTTCATATCTTATCACTTGGTTCTTGCAGGAGGTTCCTAGTGCTACTATTCTGTAGTATTTTGTACATTATTTTGAGTAGCCTTTTGTCTCCAATGGATGGAGGCAATCCTTGGTTTCTGAATTTGGTCATATATTTTGTGCATGTTCCAATAGCAGATTTGCTGTGTTTTACCGCTTGTTTTATGGACTGCCATGTGTGGGCAGAGCTGCCATTTCCAAATTCTCTCATTGCATCAGATATTGGTGATATACCTCATGTTATGGCTGCCATAGTTCTACATACTCTGGGCTCAACAGGTTGCTGTATATCTGCTACTGCTGTGAGTGAAGCGTTGTCACTGCTGCTGCTGTTTTGCTGCTATACCTTGCAGATGCTCGGGCAGTGTTGTCACTGCAGCAAGAACAGTTCCAGTCACTGCAGTAAGGGCAGTGTTGTCGCTGCCATTTCCAACAGTGTTGCTGCAGCAGCAGATTAGTTACTGCTGCTGGTGCTTTCACTGTGTTACTTCTGCTGCTGCCTCTGTGTTGGCAAGCCATTGCTCTGTCCCGTAATCTGCTAGTGTCGGTCAAGGTACATTGGAAGGGGTCCATCACTTATGCAAGATGGAGGTGGTTTCAGTTTTCCAGCAAAGGATTGGAGTTCTTGTATGGAGGATACATCATTAGTTGCTGCTGCTGGTATGTTCTATACTTACTTGCTTGCACTTGAATCTTCATATTAAACTATAGCAAGGGCTGTTGCTATAGTTATTTGCTTGCTTGCTTGCTTGCACTTGGATTATGCTCATTAAGTGGGTTGCAAGGGCTGTTGCAACCTACATATTTACTTGCTTGCTCTTGAACCTTCATGTTAAACTATAGCAAGGGTTGTTGCTATAGATTCTTGCTTGCTTACCTGTTTCATTGTATACTTGCCAGTGGACTTGCTTGTTAATCTGGGTAGTACTAATGTTGTTTGGCATCATCTGGACTGCTATGTGTCTGATCAGGATCCACGATGTTGAGTTTTCTGGCCTAGCCTTGGGGGGCTGTTCCATGGCATGTATTAGTCCCTTCTGGGAGGGGGCCTTTCCTCCCTACTCTAGCCTGTTACACCAACTGTTAGGCTACAACCTTCACCATCATGCAGCCCTGTTCTGCACTCTTTATACCTCCAATTCAAGCCGCAAGTCCTTACTGCTACTGTATTACCCAGTTCCACTGTGATTCAACCTGTTTGTGTTACTCATTACTGCTGCTGCTGCATTATTGTCTGCTGATCTCATGGTGTCAAATCTTCATCTACGCTGCACTCATAGTGCTATTGTATGTCCTGATTTTGACAAGCATCATGGAATCTTCTGCTATCATCTACATGACAAGCTTCAGATGCTGAATCTCAAATTTAATCATTTTGTTGTATGTTTCTTAATCATCTTTTTAGAAGGTCAGGAAACATTCAAATTACTTACTCTTAGATACTTGTAGCCAGTTGGCGTAGGTCTCCTATCTTTATTTTGTTCTCTACTTTTCCTTTCTTTTTATTTTGTCCTCCTGGGGTATGCCCCTTGTAGGCTGTATATTCGGTTAGCCCTTTTTTATTTCAAGCTTATTTATCCAAAAAAATTATCTGCTTCACTTATTGCTTTTGCTTATTTACACCTATGCAGGCGGGATGTGCCAATAATTCTTATTTTTCCACCCCGGCAGGTTGTGTCGGGGACCACGCACTTTTCTTTTCTTTCTTTCTTTTTTTTATTTTGTCCTCCCTGGGGTATGCCCCTTGTAGGCTATACATTCGCTTAACCCTTTTAAATTTCAAGCTTATTTACCCCCAAAAAAAAATCATGGTTTTTAGTGCATAAATCATTTTTAGGATGAGGTTCTAAAGTACATTTAGCCCAAAGCATCATTAAAATGTCACTTTGAGCGTGTGAGAGCAAGTTGTATATACTACATTTGTCGTTTGTTTTAAGACCTGGAAGGGAAAAATTTGTGCCTGATAGAAGTTCCAGGCGCCTGCAGTGAGGGATTCCAGGTGCCCATAGTCATTACAAGCGCTTGGAGTGACCAATTCCAGGCGCCCATTCCAACTCCAGGCGCCTGGATCTACCTGGTTCAAGTGCCCAGTTTGCCATCCAGGTGTGACTAGCATGATGCTTGTGGTTGATTTCTGGGGCTTTTCAGAGCAATTTAAACATGATTCAATGAGGACTAAGTGTTTTCTATGTATGTTGATCATACACCCATAACACTTTGCACAAGCATCCACTTTCATTACATTAATGACATTGATGTGTTTATGTGTTTTCGCATGAATTTGTGATTAAAGTCTATTTAAATGGTATTTCAAAATCCCTTAAACATTTAGTAGAGACCGGTGGTCACACCAGGCGTGAGGGGTGCTTTAAATTCCTTCCCCTCATGTAACCTAGCTCCCGGACCCTAGAAATCTCATTTTGAGAGACCAGTGAAATTTTTTCCATTCTAAGGGCAAAAGAGTCATTTTCCAAATGGTTTCTCCGGAACGGTCCTGAAACCCGGGTGGCGACTCCAAACAATCAAAACCGTTCTCATAAACCAACCATTTCGTGAACTCCGCGAGGTGTTTACATACGCCCAGCAAATAGTTCTACCCAAACCTTAAACTAGCAATTCTAGAATAATATGTACAGCCGGTAAAGTAAAATAAGAGTTTACAGAAAACAGTGTCTACATGAGATATGAATGGTGTTAATGTCAATGCGGATCAGAGTATATCGTGCGCAAATAAACAGTGTCTCATCATCTTATCAGTGTCAGCATTCTTCCTCAAATTTATTAGTCTGGTTTGCTATCGACCACTGGGCCAACAGTCAGTTCACTCAAAAAGTTATTGGTCCGTTTCTGTCTCCTTTCAACTGATGATACCAACCTTTTGGCTCGAGGTCCCGATCGTCTTGTATCACTGATCTTAACAGCCTGTTTAGAAGGTCCATCCGCCCTGCGACTCTCACATACATTGTCCCGGCCGTCTTGTGTCGCTGAACTTAACTAGTCTGTTTATAAGGTCCATCCACTATGTGTTGTGCATGCTTAGCCCTAACCACCAAGTTCGCTCAGCAAAGTTGGGGCGACACTCTCATTGTACTACCGTATTCATTTCAAACTATTTTCATTCTCATCTCATTTCTCGTAATCAACCAATCATTCATTTTCTCAAAAATCGTGTCGTGTCCATATCATATCGTGTCTCGTGAATATGCAACATGTCTCGTAAAAACTCATTTTGTAAATATGCATCTTTTCTAGAAAAATGTGTCACATAAAATAACAGCTTTTCTACGCACGATTCTTTTCAAAACCAGTTTAGGGTTAATAGAAAATTGTACTTAACAACTACGTATTAACTTTTGAGAAAATCTTGTGTCACGCGAAAAGTTTAATTTACTACATGTTCTTTTCAAAAGTCAGTTGGACATTATACGACGTATTTTTGAAAAGTCTATTTCTAAGTGGGCATTAGAACGACTACGTGATATTTTGAAAAAGTGATTTTAATAACTTCTGACAATTTTACCGTAAGGTAGAAAAAGTAATGACTAGAAACTTTAAATATAAAATCGAGCATTATAACGTTTACGTAAAAAGTAACTAGATTAAGACTAGGGTTGAATAATCTTACTTTGGTTCCGAGGGTAAGTCAGAAGATGTAAAAGCTAGGTTGGTTGACGAGCGGAGTAACAACTATAACTTTCGCAGCTCGAACAACTTCCTAACAACTTTACTACTGCTTTTTGGACCGGAGAGTGGTTTTGTGTGGTAGAGGGTGGTGGTTTAAGTTGAATCTAGGAAGAACGTTTTTCAAGAAACTCAAGAAACTTTGAGAGTTTCTCTCTTTAGAAAGCAACTACAAGAAATGCAAGTGGCACGTAAAAGAAAACATGGGGTACAACTGTACTCCCTACAAAAATGGCAGTGTGCCCATTTCAAATCTGAAAATTTTGATTTTAACATATGCATCCGTATCCCAGCGGGTTGTGCTGGATTTCCTATTTCCCACCCTGGCGGGTTGTGCAGGGGAGTACGCAATTTTTTCTTTTTCTTTATTTTGTTTTGTCCTCCCTGGGGTACGCCCCTTGTAGACTGTACATTCGCTTAACCCCTTTTAATTTCACGCTAAATTACCCAAGAAAAAAAGAAAGAAAGAATGAAATGCAAGTGAGGAGTGGTTTTTTGGGTGAGAAACAAGTGGGGCATTGGCCTCTATTTATAGGCAAAGGCTATACTAATTGGTATTTGTTTCTCTCTGTGTTAACTCTCTCAATCACTTTTTTTAAAAAAATAATAATAATTCCGGCATTTCAAAAACTAATTTTGTAATATAAAAGATAATAGAGAGTCGGATACAGTGAATATTTAAAAGAGTAACTTGTTAAACTAGAAAAATAGTTTTATGTCTTTAATTTGGCTCAAAATTAAGAGAGGTGGATGCTCTCCTATCAATCTCTATATCTCCATTTTGAAGACTGGATGTAACATAATGAGAAGAGATTTTGTAATTTGTCCCATCTTTTCTTCAAATTTTTATACTTTTTGGAAGGACCCATAATCTTTTTTAGAAATTTAAAGACCAAAATGGAGGTGTGAGTCTCTGTATTTGGAGACCCACACCCCTAAATCTCTAAGAAGACGGTGAGTCCCTCCAATATTCTCTCATAAAGCATAAAAAGTTGAAGAAAAGAGAGAACAAATTACATAATCCGATCTCTAAAATAGAGATTTAGAAATTGATCGGAGATGCTCTAACCAAATGTTAAATACAGAAAAATTAAGTAAATATGAAAAGTTATAGAATTAGTAAAAGATTAGAAAAGAAGAAGATTTTAATTTGTATTTTAATTTTGTTTTTAAGATTTTAGGGGATAGAAGATTATGAGAGAAATAATTAAAAGATTAGGAAAGAAGAATATTCGAAAGATAGGATAGAGAAATTGAAATAAATTAATAAATATTTCTAGATAAAAATATTTAAAAAAAGGGCCACTTAGAAAAAAAATCAAAATATTTGGCGTTTTTAAAGGTAAAGATAAGGAACTTTTGCAATTGAACATAAAAACAAAAAAAAAACATTTGCCATTTTTAAAAGGAAGGACAAAGAATTTTTGCAATCGAACATAAAGACCAAAAAAATTAGTGAAGTGTCACTAATTTTTAAAAATTCTAATTTCGAAAATAAAATTAAAAAAAAAAAAAAACCCATCACCCTACCTCTGGCCGACCACCACCCCATCTCAGGCCGAGTACTTCCGGCGACCAAAAAAATTAGTGAAGTGTCACTAATTTTAAAAAATTCAAATTTCAAACATAAAATTCAAAAAAATCACCACTCCACCTCCGGCTAACCATCACCCCACCTTTGGTCAAACACTTCCGGCAACCAAAAAAATTAGTGAAGTGTCACTAATTTTAAAAAATTCTAATTTCGAAAATAAAATTAAAAAAAAAAAACCATCACCCCACCTCCGGCCGACCACCACCCCACCTTTGGCCGAACGCTTCCGGCAACCAAAAAAATTAGTGAAGTGTCACTAATTTTTAAAAATTCTAATTTCGAATATAAAATTCAAAAAAATCATCACCTCATCTCCGGCCGACCACCACCCCACCTCCAGCCAAGCACTTTCAGTGACTAAAAAAATTAGTGAAGTGTCACTAATTTTTAAAAATTCAGATTTCAAACATAAAATTAAAAAAAATCACCACCCCACCTCCGACCGACCACCACCCCACCTCTGGCCGAGCACTTCTGGTGACCAAAAAAATTAGTGAAGTGTCATTAATTTTTAAAAATTCAAATTTTGAACATAAAATTCAAAAAAATCACCACCCCACCTCCGGCTGACCACCACCTGGTTGAACACTTTTGGCGACCAAAAAAATTAATGAAATGTCACTAATTTTAAAAATTCAAATTTCGAACATAAAATTCAAAAAAATCACCACCCCACCTCCAGCCGACCACCACCCCACCTCTGGTCGAGCACTTCCGGCGACCAAAAAAATTAGTGAAGTGTCACTAATTTTTAAAAATTCAAATTTCGAACGTAAAAATTAAAAAAAAATCACCACCCCACCTTCGATCGACCACCACCCCACCTCTGGCCGAGCACTCTTGGTGACCAAAAAAATTAGTGAAGTGTCACTAATTTTTAAAAATTTTAATTTCGGTTATAAAAATAAAAAAAATTACCACCCCACCTCTGGCCGACCACCACTCCACCTTTGGCCGACCACTCTTGGCAACCAAAAAAATTAGTGAAATCTCCGAACTCCTCTGCTTCACTTCCCTCTCCTCTCAGTTGTTTGCTCATATGTCTCGTTTTTAATCCCAGTTGCCTTTATTTTTTTGGATCGTTACCTTGAGGAAACAGTTTTTTTTTAATTTATGAGTTCACAAATTTTTTTATTTAATTTATGAGTTCAAACATCAAAGGCAAGAAAAAACTAAAAATCAACAGAAAGGGTTTAAAACATAATGTTAAAAAGGGCACCTTGAGGAATTAATCCCCAGAAACTAGACTCTAATGGCAAGCTCGATGTCAATCGAGCTGAAGCTATTGTGATGTGCAACAGTATCATCGATTTCAAACAGCCCAGCTCCATTGGTAAGCTAAAACCCCAACATACATTAAAAAATCTGTCCACACATACAAAAGTATGTATATACACAAATGGCTGCCATATATCACCAGTAATAACCATCATTTTATTTCGCCCTTGATTCCTCGTAAAATCCGAAATGAGCACTCTCGTGCATAAAATTTGCAATTACAGACATAGATAGTTTGAGAGGAGGGAGGTGCGGTGTTAGGGGGAGAGAGAGACACACAGATCAGGGGAGGGGAGAGAGTGTTGCTGATGAGCATCATTTTTTTAATTTTATTTTGAAGACATAGAGGCATTGAGTGGGTGTGTTTTGTCCTTTTGCCCAAAACAAAGAGAATTGATAGAGAAAGGATATTTGTGACCAAAATAAAAAGAGAGTGAGTGTGTTTTGTCCTTTTGCTAAATTAGTATTAAAAGCATTGTCTTTGTATTTGATTGCAAAAGTTTCTTGTCTTTCCCTTTAAAAAGCCTAAATATGATGTATTTATGACTAAGAGAAAGAAAGGTAGTTTAAACCAACTTAGGCTTAGTTTTCCATTTGATTTTAGCAACTCATTGCTAAAATTAACTATGATTTTAGCAAATGAGTTCAGCAGGTGCTAAAATCATGGTATTTCAAATAAAAAAATGAAGTAGTTTCGTGTATCGTTTTTTGATTTTTTTCACACCGAATTAAAGTGCTCCTTGTGTACTTTAATTCGATGTGAAAAAATTAAAAAATAATACACGGAAACACTTAATATGGATAGGGATAAATAAGTTCCCGAAACAGGACCTATTTAACTCCAAAAAAAACCAAGACCGTTAAGAATTATTTATTTTTTTTTCATTACAAGACTGTTTACAATATCAAAACAAACGTTTGGCACAAAACGGTAGGGGTGTACATGGTCCGGTTTGGACCAGTTTTATAGAAATCCGGGAACCAAACCATAGCTAACGGTTCCAAAAAATTGAGAACCATAACCAGACTGTTATACATATAGAACCAAACCACACCAAACCATTAGACCGGTCTGGTTTGGTTAGGTTTTGCATTCAAAAATTCCCCAAAAAAAAACAGTTGACAAAATTATTGTAATTGCTTGGTAAAACTACTACCACTAAACTAACCCACAAATAAATTAAGAACTCCAATAATAACTGAAACAACTATTCTCGTATATCATTATTGATATAAATGGTAGATGCAATGCTAAAACTTAAAGCTAGCAAAATTATCAAGTGTGTGTGGGTATATATGAGTGTATGTATTATATTATATTATATTTTACTTATATATATGGACCGGTTTGGTTCAAACCACGGTTCTTAATTATGAAACCAGGGACCAAACCAAAATATCCGGTTCTCCTTTTTTTAGAACCAGAACCAATCCATTTAACCACAGAACCAATCCAAATAGGCCGGTTTGGTCCGGTTTCACGGTTTTCTTGATTTTCTTGTACACGCCTACAAAACGGAAGGCCCGCACCATGTCTACGCGTGGTCTGTTTCGCACTAGATCGAACATCAGAAACGCCTAATGGGAATTGGCCCAAATCCGAAATGTATATACGTACACAGTAAATTTTTTTTTTGATAAGTACATACACAGTAAAATTCATAGAGAGAGAAAAGAGAGTTTAGTTTCGATCTGCTTGGATGGTCCGATCGCATGGCGGACCCTCCTCCCTCCCAATGCTCCCATCGAGATTCCACCCCTCTTGACCCACTCCCTGGTACATCTTTTCTTTTCAATTCGATTTGAAAAAGAATATATGCATTCAATATGTTTTCATGTATGTGTGTGTGTGTGTTTTCCTGTGAATTGCTTTCTCGGTCTTTATTGTCACTGGAATTTTCATGCCTTGAAATAAGGTCGGCAAATTGTTCTGGGTTTTTTTTATACTGTTGAGCATTTGATTTTCTTTCGGTGATTGATTATATTTCTTTCTTTTTATGCAAATGCTTTATGTTTTATATGGGTAGGTGCTGCCTATCTCAAGTTTTGAAGTTTTTGGTTTTGGGGGGTTGTATAGTTATTATGTTTTCCTTTTCATTGCTTTCTTGGTTTAATATACCGTTTGAGCACTTGATGTTCTTTTGGTGATCGATTTATTATTTCTTGTTGGCAATTACAATTTGAGTAAATCTTTTAGGGCAAATATTGCACAGCTAGTGCTGCCTCTCTCAAGTTTTGAAGTTTTGTTTTTGTGTCTTTCTGTTCATTGCACTCTTTTACGTCACTGGATTTTTCATTTCTGGAAATAAAGATCACTATGTTTTCTGGGTCTAACACTGTCTGAGGAGTTGATTTTCTTTCGGTGAGTGATTTATTGTTGCTTCTTGGCAATTGTAATTAGTTTATCTTTGTAGGCAAATGTTTTGCATTGGTAGTGCTGCATCTCTCAAGTTTTGAATTTGGGTTTATATGTGTCATATCTTCCTTTTCATTGCTTTCTTGGCTTTTATCTCACTAGAGATTTCATGTCTGAAATTACTGATCACTTTGCCTTTCTGGGTTTGTTTTATCCTGTTTGTTTATTCGAGTTTCCATCTGTGATTCATTCATTGCTTGATTTGCTTCCCTTTGGCATTAACAGTTTGTGTGTGTCTTCTTGGGCACAAATTTAACACGGGTAGTGCTACCTCTAGCGTTTTGAATTTTTTGTCTGGGGTGTTTCAAAAAATGACTTGCTAATATTAACCAAAGAAGTAGCATCGGTATTTGAATCTGTATTTAATATTTCGTGGTGAATTTAAACTTGAGTTTTGATTCTATTTGCTCCATATGCTTATGCGGGTTCAGAAATATTGATAAGCCTTCATTTTTTTTTTTTGTACCTTTGCATTTGCATTTGCATCTATCATCAGTTGCTACTAAATTGTTTTTGCCTTTTGATATTATCCTACCACCACCAAATTATACAACAATCTGATTCTTTAAGTTTGTAACATACCAAATGATGGACAACAATGGCTGATTTCGTCATGCATTGAATTGTACTACAGTCTTGAATAGACTTGATGACAAATGTGTCAAGTATTGTGGTCTGGTGTTCCAGCTCTTGATTTCTACCTTGGTAAAATAGATCTTTTGGTTGTAGAGCCCATTCTCACTATTTTACTGGACTAAAATATTTCATGTTGTCTTCTTTTATTTTTTTGCTTACACCGCTTATTTGTTATCAGACTCTTAATACATCTTAAACCTGATTTTTGCTTGTTATAATATCTTTTTTGGTATTTTGAAGGAAGGAAATCCACCAGTTATGAAGATCAATTGTCCCTCGTTCCTATCCATATTGTCACCCAAGCATGTCAACTTCCACCTGAATTCTTGGAGCCCTCCGTTGAGAGGCAATTGGTGATTGGTTTTGACTGTGAGGGTGTTGACCTTTGTCGCAGTGGAACTCTATGCATCATGCAGGTAAGTGCAACCCACACGAATCGTATGCTCCTTTCTCCTATTGTTTCTTAGACACACATCTGAAAGCACAAAGGATTCTCCAGACTGGAGTGAGTTGGAGGAATCATACTCCATTGGCATCTTATATTTGTTGATGGAATAACACCTTGGATTTGATGGGCGCCCTCTTTTCAAGAGTGCACTTTCAACACCCAACAGATCTTTCGATTCCCCATATCCTAATGTTGGTATCTCATGTATGTATTGCATTTGAACATAGAAAATAGTTGTGGAAGCATTTCATGTACATGCACAAGTATGTGAACTGGTTGGAAGAGCGGAGCTAATTAGGTGGTCATACGCAACATGGTTCTATGCTGTGGCATGCAAACAGACCAATATGACAATTTGCAAGATGTACTCCTGGACATATCTACAGTATGGATGATTGTTTTTCCTATAATGTCTTAAGTTTACGTCCTTAGGAAATTACCTTCCTGTACCTTCCGTGTATTATTGGTCTGGAATCTTATAAAGATATTAAAAAGGTATTTAATGGTGTGACTTGTGATAAATGAGTCCTTTTCTCATGGAGGAATGGAATAACTATTTTATACGGGACATATGTGTATTGGAGTTCTGACTTTTAGAAGTAAGAGGAGAGTTCGAAAATAGTTAAAGAAAGTCAATCTATTCCTGCAATTGCGGTCAGTCTCGCATACTGATTTAGGAACGAGCAAAGAATTAGCTCTGCCAGGCACTAGACAGGGGTTAGTTTCTGCGTAGGCTTTCGATCATTTGTATGGGTATCAGGTTCGCTTTACTAATATAATAGAAGGTGTAAATCTCAAAAGCTGCTTGTAGCTAGGAGCCTCTTTTCCTTCTGCCCAGCTCCCCGAAAACAACGTCCCGGTAACTACGCCATTGTTGTCAATTGAGCTTTTATGGAAAGTGAAAGATTGACGAAGTATGGCAACAAGAAGAGATAATCAGTAATGTTGATAAATTCTTGTGGAGTCCAACGAAACAAAAAGAAAAAAAGGGTCGACTGGTCGAATTTCATCACTATCTGATTTGAATAGTTAAATACATGGTTTTGCTAAGCATCAATGAGTAACCGATGGAATTTAAAGCAAAGAATAGATAAGAGAAATGAATTAAGGGCCCATTTGTTTGACCGGAATTGTGCATTGAATTAGCCTATACATCCTAGGGATCACATATGCGGTGTTTGGTTAAAAAATTTGCGGGCTAGGTTAAATATTTATCAGTCATATAATCCTTAGGCCTCTCTTCCACTATTAGTCCAGTGAAACAAGCGGGTCCTAAGTGACTAACATCGTGGGATATTATCTGATACCAACTGTCATGGGCCTTCGAAGCAAAATTATACTCAAGAGGCACCACGTGTGGCTTCCTACCAAGACCCCCTTGTAGGCAGTGGCAACGCTAGTGTAGAAGCAGTGGGGTCAGTTGAACCCAGTAAACAAAAGTTTGGCAAAAATTGCCCCGTATGGATGTCTCTTTATAGTTCAACCAATGGTAACATGACACCACTCCATTTACCCAATGAACCCACAGGTGAAACTTTTGTCTACATGTATTTCTACCTTTCTAGTCTGACTAAAAGATCAAAAGCTACTTAAAGCCTGCTAAAAATAGTCTGCTCCCACCTATCCTCTTTTATATCTTTAGCCAGTATAAGTACAAAAATATATTTCAACTACTATTAACGCATCCATGAAAGATCTAGCATACTTGCATAGTACTCTTTGCATCCCCTTTTTAATTCTTTGTTTAGTTCTATTGTGTCTTCTTTTAAATGCTATTTTATTACTTAAATTAGAAACAAAGTATTTTTGCACTAAGTTAAATATATGATGAAATATTTAAATTGATGTAGATCAAGTCGAAAATAATGCACGACAATCATTTTTGTATGAAAATTTTAAAAATATATGAAAAATAACGTTTTGTTTATGATTTGTGAGTCGTTGATTTAGTTTTTAGTTCTATTAAAATTACAAATATATATATATATATATATATATGACAAGTTTAATTTTGATACAAAATTATTCAATGACACTAATCAAAATTCCTGGAGTCGCCACTACTTGTAGGCACGCCAAACTCCCAACTAGGGGTGAGCACGGATCGGGTAGGGTCGGGTTTGGACTGTATCCGACACCCAACTTGACCACGTCGGGTGGAGAAAAACCGCACCTGAAACCGAACTGAATACTCTCTAAAACCGAACAACTTGGGTACATCGGGTTTCGGTCGGGTACATTGGGTTTGCTCCATTCGAACTGGGAAAAAAAAAAAAAAAAGATACAAGGGAGAGAGAGAGAGAACAGACATTAAGAAAAACATCTTCAATGGATGGTTTCTCTAATACAGTTTTCAACCCCATCTCGATTCTCTAATTAACAGCAACAAAGAAAATAGAATTTTACAGATTTCTACCACAAAAAAATATTTACAGACCCAGATCTTGCAAAAAAATTAAGATTAACTTACACCGACCGACCACGTCGTGTGAGAGAGAGAGAGAGAGAGAGAGAGAGAGAGAGAGAGAGAGAGAGGTGCGGCGTCTAAAGTCTGGACAGCGGTGGGCGTCTGAAGTCTGGACGGTACACATACCGACTTTGTATGGGAAATGAGAGAGATGGGTTTTATGAACCATTGAATTTGATGGGATGAGAGGAGAGGAGAGAGGGAGAGGAGAGGAGAGGAGAGAGGAATTTTCCAGAGAGGGAGAAATTTTCTCCACTGCATATGAAGTAGAAATGGTTGGGAAGTGGGAACACATCCTTCTAAAAGGTGAAAATGACACAAGAGTCTCTTGGACAAAGTGTTTACTTGTTGGGGAAGACAAAATTTTGAAATGGAGTAATAAAGAATTGCGGCAGAACAACAGTCCCCTAGTCCCTATGCGTAAAGTAATGATAGTACACACCTTTTCCACTTCCCAAGCGTTATACAAAACGTTTCTCGTACATATGTATATCGGTCGGGTTGGGTTTGACGGGTTTGAAAGGTAGTGACCCGTGAACCGAACCGAAACCCGAAAGTATCAATCTTTTAACCCGTATCCAACTGAATGAATGTTCAAAAACCGCCTGTTTGATGTCGGGTAGGGCCGGTTGACCGGGTCAGACGGGTCTATGCTCACCCCTACTCCCAACAACTCCAAAGCAACCTGTGTAGCACTGGGATTCAATCCAACAGCAAGCAAGCAACAATATAGCTAACAAGATTAACGACAGTTTTTTCAAGGAAGCAAATCTCATTGATCACTAGAAAACCAGTTACAAAGTAGACGATGACTAGAAAAACAAGCACAAGACACTACATTTGACATGGACTCATAGGACGGTAGTAATCCCTTAGGCCTTAAATATTAGTCCGTATACCGTAAGGTACCACCATCCTTCCACTATTAGTCCAGTCAAACATGCAGGTCCTAAGTGGCTAACATATCATGGTTCACGTGCTTTTTGATTAAGCTGATCCATGAAACTGCGAATTGGTGGTGATTCCTTAAGCACAATAAGAAGTTAGTTCCATGTGTCAACTCTCAACTCTCGACATACTTTTTCTCCACTATGTTATCGAACAAAATAAGGGGGTCAGATATAAGTTACACCTTTCAGACTGGAGTATGCTAGTTACATTGCTTCTCCTATAGCTTGGTGCTTTAAGCAATATGGGACAATGAATATGTCAAGATTTTGTTGGTGCTTGTCCCACATTGGTGAATTGTTATCTCCAAAACTAGTATGCAAGTCTCAGTGGCCTTTTCTCTCATTGGTATGTGGTTGAGTTATTAGAGCCAGTTTTGGGTAAGACTTGCTATTTCTTTAGTAATCGGTTCCACCTCCTCCGTGCCAAAAGTGTACTGCATTTAGTTGTGACCTCGATAAAATAAATCTTTTGTTTATCTCATCATATAGGAGTCGGAGTCCCACATCTGGGGAAGGGTTATAAATCTAGAGCTTGTACCACATCAATTGATTATCACTTCAAAACTAGTATACTAGCTTAGGTGGCCTCTCCATTCGTTGACAAAAGGTTTGGAGCTGCCTGCTTTAACAAGTTGTATGACCAATATAGATTTGTGCTGAAATACTCTGCACGTTATTGCTACTTTATTACAGAAGATGTTACTATATCTCCAACTTGTACATCTGGTTTTCATATGCCTTTTTGCATCACGTGGGTTCTTAGTTGGCAACTCTGTTGGATGCAATGTAATGTACAGAGTTTGTTTATTTCATGGATTGCGATAAGACGTTAGACATGATTTATTTTCTGAAAATCATGTCATGAGAGATTATGTTTGTGTTGATGAAATAGTTTGTCCTTGACAGCTTGCCTTTCCAGATGCTGTTTATGTGGTTGATGTTATACTTGGTGGAGAGATGCTTATGAAAGCGTGTAAGCCTGCGCTGGAGTCTAGCTACATCACTAAAGTTATCCACGATTGCAAACGAGATAGTGAGGTCTCTATGATTGACTTTATTTAGTCATGGGTAGAATTTTTTTTCCCTGTTTGACACCCTAGAGTCTATTCTGATTTCGCAGGCATTGTATTATCAATTTGGCATCAAGTTGAACAATGTTGTGGATACCCAGGTTCATCCTCTACTACAAAGAATATTGGATACGAGTGTTGTCTTCCTCTCTTTTTCATTCCTCGCCCTGTATTTCACCACCATGAAAGGAACTTTTTTAGGGTGAAGGATAGTTCTGTGAGGCTTCTGATTTCCCACGGAAAAGACATGTATACCTGAAATTAACCGTCAACTTAATTTGATACTTGGACCTACGGTTACGAGGCCTAACTGCCCATTGTGTTCAACCAGCGGGTACATATTGGTTTCACATTTGTAGAAAGATGACGTGGCACTTTTATGGTTTTACTCTTCAATTAACTCGGTTCACTGTGAATTAGCTATGCTGTGTACCAAAACTCTTTGGTTGTTGTAAGAATTAAGATGATGGTGCAGCCAGAAACCCTTGTTAACACCACAGGAGTCCTATTTTTGCTATCTGTGACAGAAGTCATGTAACAAAACCCTGCTCTTAAGAATAGATTCTTGAGAATTACCTATGCTGTGTACCAAAACTCTTTTGTAGATGTAAGAATTAAGATGATGGTGCAGCCAGAAACCCTTGTTAACACCACAGGAGTCCTACTTTTGCTATCTGTGACAGAAGTCATGTAACAAACTCCTGCTCTTAAGAATAGATTCTTGATTTAGTGGATTCATGCCCCTTGAGATTTATGGCCATCCAATGGGATGTTTAGTATTTTTTTTAGTTTATTTTCTGTTACTTTTTCCCTTTCTATTTTACTAGAGGCCGGCACACGTGATGCATGTGCAAGTCGAACTTAAAAAAAAACACACACACGCACGATAAATACTCGACATACTCTTATCTTTTTCGTCTATTTAATTTTGCAATATTTTCTTTTGTAGTTTTTTCCCCCTCTCGGCACCGGTATTCTTCGTTTACGAAGTGCGTACCAAAATTTCAATTCGGGCGTCTTTCTTTTAAACTGGAATAAACTGGATGATATTCTGAATTATTTTGGTTGGTAGAATCGGCACCAGTATTCTTTTCTTTTTCTTTTTTTAAGAAGTGTGTAGGAGTACTAAAATATTATTCAATTTTTTCCAATATTTTGAACAAAGGGAAATAGATGATATTTAGTAGTATATTTTGGACTTTTTTTCCCTCAAAGTTTGAATTGCTACAACACTCCAGCAAAGCGAGGGGGCAAAAAAAACACTCCAGCAAAAAATTGAAGGCAAACACAAATCAACCACTATAACATACTATGTTTAACCACTAAATTGATATGAAGAAGAGAAAAAGTCGAAAACCTCAGTCAACTCCTCCATCCTTAAACTGCTCTCCTTGCTAATTGCTCGGGCAACGCTAATCAATCGACTCCTCCAATCTTCATGGCGCTTTGAACATTGATCAGTACATTTGAAAAAAAGATGTGTAGGGTCATGAACTCATCCCTCTTTGGCTAAAAGACGTCCAAATGAAATAGTTTATAGATGCAGAGAGAGAAGTAAGAAATACTTGAAATTAACGGGGGGAAGATTTTGTTTTTGTTTTTGTGTTTGAAGATTTTTGTTTGAGGCAATGATTTCTGTGAATTCTGATGTATTCTCATAGGAGTTGGTTTGGAAAAAGTAGTGGAGGAAACTGCCGGAGGCAGTTATGTAGGAGGTAGGATTTGGGTTTTTTTACGTTTTAATCCTTGCGGTTATAAAAAGGTAGGATTCCTCTAATATAAAACCTGGTTTTTAAGAGGGTAATTTTGGTAGTTAAAAAGTATACACACTCTCAAAAAAGAGGACACCAAAGTGGTGCTCTTCCTTTATATATTAGAATAGATATCCTAGTGTTTCTCCTCTTGTTTGACATTTTTGTTCTTTTTCCCTTTATTTGAGTTTTTACCATTATAAGACTGATATATAAGCTCAAGGTATCATATCTTGAGGAGATTAATATTCATGCCTTGGAAGCAGTTAGGTTGGGAGTGAGTCAAGTGATGATTGCAATCAGTTAATTGTCTATCTAATTAATGTTGTACCATCGTTTGCTTGTAGATTGCTTATTCTATGATAGAGGAGCAAGAAGGGCGGACAAGATTGTCAGATGACTATATATCATTTGTTGGCCTTCTTGGAGATCCACGTTATTGTGGTATTTTATCTGCCCCGGTATCCATTTCTTTCTGATTTTGTGTCCGTTTCTTTTCAAATTCTGGTTCTTGAAACTTCTGCTTCAGGTTCAGTTATGTAGAATGCATGTTTGGCATGCTTGCTAAATATCTCTGGTGATTCGTTTCTTTAATGATTCTATCTTTAGTGATTGTAACTTGGAATGATGTATATGTTGTCTATTTCAACATCAATCTGTTTCGACTTGCTGATGAGAAATTAACATGTGATCAATATATATCGCATCTTTGTGTAGTACACGCATTACAAACCTTTTAATTGGAAGCGTCATTTCAAAGTGAGGGAATGCAGAAGTACTATACCATATGCACTTAAATGACATTTTTAACCTTTGTTATTCTTCCCAGTCTGTTTCTCTTTCTCCTCTACTGCCCAAACCAAAATGCTAGGGGTACCAACCATTTACGTACAAATGGTGTGGGGCCCACGAAAGATCCCATAATGATGATCGTTCAGTAATTTTAAAATATTGTTTTCAGTGGGTCTGTTAAAAATCAGCTTAACTGAATACGTGTAAGTACTTAATCCAATTTTTCAATTCTTCATTCACAAGTTAGGAACATTGGATCAAACACTTACACATATTCCATTAAGCTGATTTTTCATACAGCCACTTGAAAAAATATTTTAAAATTATTGAACGGCTTGGATCATCAATGTGGACCCCTTAATTGGTCCCACACACGATCTGTACATTATCTTTTTTTTTTTTTCAACCCCAATCTGGACATTATCTGTACGTAAATGTTCGTTACTCATGGTGGGCCTCCACCCCAAAAGCTGCTTCTACTCTTTTAGATGTTCTCCCCCCCCCCCCCCCCCCCCCCCCCCCCTTTTTTTTTTTCTCGCCAAATAAAAACTTCCCTTGTTTTCTCTTATCTGAAATATTCCCTTATTTTGATGGTCTGATTTTCTATTAATCGGAATTTCACTCACAAAATTTTAACGTGCTTTGTAAAAAATCATTTCATACAGATATCGACGAGCGCTTGATCAATCCACCCATTTTTTTGTTTAGAACTAATGAAGCGCTTGAATTCTAAATAAAAAAATTGAACGAATTGATCAAGCTATAAACTATATATAGGAAATTCCAATTCATGGAAACTATGTTGTCTCATGTGTATTTTTTTTTATAATAGTCTCAAGTCTATTATATGTGATCTATTTTTTTAAAACATTAAAATTCTACGTTCTAAATAAACAAGAAAAAATCAAAAGGCTAAAAAGCTCAGAAACGAAAAGGATTTTCAAAAGATTTGGAGGGTATTTCAAAAGTTTTTTCTTCCCCCCCCCCCCCCCCCCCCCCCCCCAGCTCCCCATCTTAAAGTGTTAGCAATATGAGAAGCTATTATTCATCTTTTGAGAAGTGTATATTACCCAGTGACTCAGAGGGTGGAGCACTATGCATACACATCGTCTTCTCGGCAAGAGGAATTTTGAAAGTAAAAAAATTCGATCAAAATCTTAAAAAAGTTTACTAAAGACAAAAATAATTCAAAACAAAACGACTTTTGAGATTATTGTTACTTTGATTCATATTTGCCGAGACAAACCTATAGTGGTAAAAAAGTGATGCGAAGCTAACAAACGCAATTTTTTTTTGTAAATAAAGAGAAAAATTAATCCGCCTTATTTATTAGACCAAAGAGCAATGCTAGGGACTAATGCAGTAAAATTAAGGGTAGAAGTGTCATTTTAATGCCCCTTAGTGTGTGTAGGGTTTTGGAGTCTATAAATAGCTGTCTTAGGGGTCCTCATTAGGTAGTTTTTGATGTATTGATTAAAGAATATTGAGAACTTTTGCTCCTAGTATCCCAATTTGGGATTTTCTCTTTCTTATTAATTTATCCTTTGATTTGGTTTGCATTAGGGACACATCAAATTGTACATCCATTTTTTACATCCCTCTCACAAGGGATGGTGAGACCTACAACACTAATTAGGTGCCCCACCATCACTTGTGAGAGAGGATGTAAAAATGGATGTACGCTTTGATGTGTCTCAAGCATTTTTGTTAGGCCAAAGCCGCACAAATAATTGATGGAGGTTAGATTTGTCATTTTCAGCAAAATAAAGGTCAGAGCAGACGAAGTCAATGTTGTTCCAAAAGCAATTTAGTGCCAGAATGCAAAGCTGTCACTTGGATTGGAATATAGTATTACAATATTTCTCTTAACCCATGCATGTATGCGCCTATTAGAGGATCCTGTCAGGACTCCCGCATTTTAATAAAATGCGGACCTCCCCTCTCCCGGCCATTTCCCGGCCAAATGGTTGGGATCCAAACCGTTGGATGTGTTTAAAATGTGTTTTCAAGGGCCTACGCGAAGATTCGGCAAAAAAAATGACCGGGAAGGGCTTCATCCGAGCAGTTTTCATAACAAACCGTAGGATAAATATTTCATGAAAACTGCTCGGATGAAGCCCTTCCCGGTCATTTTTTTTTGCCGAATCTTCGCGTAGGCCCTTGAAAACACATTTTAAACACATCCAACGGTTCGGATCCCGACCATTTCGCCAGGAGAGGGAAGGTCCGCATTTTATAAAATGCGGGAGTCCTAACCGGATCCTCTTAGGTGTCCGTGTATTTGTATATGCATGCGTGTGCGTGCTGCTAACGAAGAATATAAACAACTTGGGGTTGTATAATAATAAAACCTACAACCCTACAAATTTGTAACAAGCGATAAATATAATGAGTGCTGCAGTTATGAAAACATTGGCTGCTGGAGCATACTGCTGCGGTTTTCACCTTGAAGATTTTAATGCAGGTGTATCTTATGTTGAGAAGCAAGAAGTTCGTGTCCTTCTGAGGCAGGTTGGTGTTCATGTCTTGAATATTTTGGAGCTGGCATAGTTATGATAATTAAGACTACGTGGACTTTATATTCTTTATCATTGCTTTACGTGAAGCTCCGAGGATGGCTTTAACTTCTGTATTTGATCAGTAGCTAATGTGCAATTGTATCACCTTGCAACAAGTTCCTTTTAATTGGAAATATCAAAATGTTCCCTTCTTTCCAGATGCATAGTTCGATGCAATAGCCACCTAGGAAGCACCGACACCTCTAGGGGTAACCGTATCGCAGTGTCAGGACACGGTGACACGGCGGGGACACATGTCCGGACACGCCACGTGAAGGGGACACGGCTAAATTTAATTTTTTGTGGGGGATTTTTGTGGGGGACACAGTGGGAGTCCAAATGAATTTTTTTCATTTTTCTGGGGTAAAATAATAACTACTCAAAAGTTTGGGAATAAAACTGTAATTTTACACTGTATAAACTAGGGCTGCACACTGATCCGACCCGCCCGAGAATCCGACCGATCCGACCCGGAAAAACCCGACCCGATACTAACCCGATCAGATCTTCGGTCGGATCCGGGTCCATATGTGAGAAATAATTTGTACTTCGGTCGGATCTCGGGTTGGGGTAATTTTTTTCGGATGAACCCGACCACCCGATTGAATATAACTTACTCCTAGGCTCCTAGCCCATACTTTTCCGGTTTACCCTCCCCTCTGACCTCTGTCCCTTCCTGTCTCCCCCTCGAGCCAAGAGAAAGAGAGAGCTACTTTGGTCCACTTGTTAAAGAGAAGATAAAAAAATATTAAATTCCTAAAACTAGCCCCACTTTCCAAGGGAACCTGGTAGACTACTGCCATACGTAAAATGCATCTTTTTCAAACCCTTGTTTACTGTTTAGATCTGAATTGCTTTCTTCCCATTTTCCTTTTCATTTTCATTTTTTGCTCTCTTTTCCAACATAATGAATCAACCGGCCATCTCTCTCTCTATCTCAGTCTCTCATATTACAGAGAAGCAATTTTTGCTCACTTTTCTAGCCCAGCAGCTTCACCACGCCAAGTCGCCGACCGGCGACCATGATCCACCGGCCACCGCACATAGTGAACTCCTAGTGACCAGCGGCTCTTTCTCGTTGTATTCTCTCTCTCTCTTTTCGTCTCTCTAGTAGCTATTATTTTAGATCCATACCTTCAATCTGAATCTGATGTTGAAGAAAACACGTAAGTTGGTTCCGACGATTTCTGGTTAGATAATTTCTGGGTTCTGAACTTTTGATGATACCTGGGTTGGTTGATTTCTTTTTGATTAGTGGGTTTGGTGATGGCGTTGTCCACCCGACCAATCCGATTCATCCGGCCCGACCAAACCGTCACCCGATCCGATCTCACCCGACTGTATATTCGGTCGGAGTCGGGTGGTGTTTTGATAAACCCGATCAAATTCGGTCGGGTGAAACCCGAACCCGAACCCGAGCAAACCCGACCCGTGTGCAGCCCTAGTATAAACATCTCCCACTTATGGATAACGGATGTCTTGTTTTGTTTGTCTTTTCTTAAAAATATATATATTTAAATAAATAAATAAATAAATATACACGTGGCGTGTCCCCCGCCATGTCCGTATCCCCATTTTTTTAGAATTCCCGTGTCCGTGTCCGTATTTGTGTCCACGTCCGTGCATCATAGATAGCCACTTTTCGCTAAATACTTGGTAATTTTCACTGCCTTAGGCATCCTAGAATTTCGTGGAGTGGTCTTGTTACTTATTTGAAGAATAACGACATTCCTTTGTTACCTGTTTGATTTAATGGGCAGTGTATGACTCGTGTTTATTTCTTCTCCGGAAACTTGGAATTTTAAGGTGTTTGTTCAAAATGTTCAGTCAGACGCATTTGTTTTTTCCTGGGTTTATCATTTTGTGAGTCAGATACTGAACCTGCCATAGGGTAATTATGTATTTAGTTCATACATCTTAGGACCAGTACTGCTTTTCAAAAGGAACAGAATATCTGTGAAGTGACAGTACCCCCTAACTGACAATGAGTTCATATCTTGAGGAAAAAGAATCATTTTTCAAATTTATATATAGTTGGGTGCGTGTGATCGGTATGTCTTGCATGGCTGCTCTGTAATTGGCGTGCACTAATTGGAAGCATTTCTACTGAATTAATGGTATTTTTTCCTCTACGTTTCCAGGACCCTAAGTTCTGGACATACAGACCATTATCTGAACAAATGGTCCGTGCAGCTGCAGATGATGTTCGCTTTCTTCTCTTTATATACCGCAAGATGATGGAGAAATTGAACCAACGATCATTGTGGAATCTCGCAGTTCGCGGTGCACTCTACTGTCGATGCTTCTGCATCAGTGATGATTCTTATGCCGATTGGCCATCTCTTCCTACTATTCCAGGTTGACTTAATTATTTTGCTGTGGATGAATTTTAAATCAACTTATAGTAAATGGGATCTAAATGGGAACGGGGTCCTTATTTTGCATCTAGAACTTATTTCCCATACCTATTAGGCGAGACGGGAGGTTTTAGGGTTAAAATTCCAAAATCGCTTTGCATAGGACACTGGTTGGAAGTGTAGTTAGCAGAAAGCACTTGAGACTCAAAAACTCTTATTTTCTGCACTTACTAGTTAGAAACGTGTAGGAATTCTGTCAAATGTTAACCTTGTACTTGTCCTAACAGGAATGTGGTCAACCTTCTTCTGATTAGGCCAACTGAGGAAGGATTCTTGAAGTCACCATCACGGCACCTCTAATTTTCTATTATTGAATTTCTTTCTTCCATTTTACCTGATGGATCATCTAAGTGGCAGCAATTAAAGTTGTGTCAACTCCTGATTTTCTATAGTGTTCAAGAGACTTGGTAATTGGTATCAACTCCTGATTTCCTAATGGCTGAAGAAAATTTGGAGGCACGTGAATTTTTTTCTAGAATTTGAACTGATTGATCATCTAAGTGTCAGCCGTTGAATTTCTTGGGGAGTCCCAGCTATATTTAGATGTAAAAATCAGTCTTTTAAAGAGTCCTAGAATCAACTTCTGACTTTCTAATGTCTTAAGAAGTGATGCATGCATCTTTGTTTAACTTTTTTCTTGCCACAGAAGTGTTCATCACATCCGATATGGACAATGAGGAAAACGTCAAATTCAAGTTTAAGTAGAAAAGTGTATTTTCTCTTTTGTTACCGAATTGTTCTTGAGAGTTGAGTTTGGACACCGAGTCTGATTCGGTTAAAAGTTATTACTGCAGATAACCTTATTGTGGAAGGTGTTGCTCCTGAGGAAGAAATCCTATCCGTTTTGGATGTTCCCCCTGGCAAAATGGGATGTGTCATTGGCAAAAGAGGCGCTTCTATCTTGTCAATAAAGGAGTCTTGCAAGTATTCACTCTTCCTCCTCATAAACACATATATAAATGGATGTAGATGCTTGTAAATGATACGTTAGTCTGCTGGGAAGGTTCAACTTTATTCAGCTGAATTTTTACTTGCAATGCATGTATTTGTAGTGCCGAGATACTCATTGGAGGCGCCAAGGGTCCACCTGACAAGGTTAGTCTGCCAAATGTCTGGGAAGTTGACTATAGAGCTCTTGTGATGTGTTTTAGTTTGATATGTGAGCCAAATTTTATAGACAAGGTAAATGTGAGGCATGCAATTTCAGATCCTTGATCTTGAAAATGCACCCACTGACCTTGACTCTGATAATCATGAATTCTTGAGATTTCGTTAGGAATCCGATATTCTGAGGCATTTTTTTTAATCGTAAGGTTTTTCTTTTGTTTTGGGACTTGTTCTCCATGTTTATTCTGGAGTCTTATTTACTTTTTCCAAAATGTGGCAAGAATTTGGAATATGTTGTTCTATAGTTTCAACTTCTAACATATCAGTGATCTGTAATTTTAGGATTTTCAACACCTCTAGTATTCTTGGATTTTTTTTTTTCAAGTTTTACATTATTTCCCTGCTTTATTTCTTAATTCCAAACATTTAGTGGCAAGAGAATTATAAGTCCATAGCACTTCATATTTCTGTTATGTTGATGTTGGCACCACTGTGCGCTAGATCCTGCTGGTGGTGTAAATTTGACTGCTAATAACGTAAACATGGGTCAATGCTTAAATCTCTGCATAGCGACTAAATGGAACAGGCCAACTAGGGCTGGAAAAAATCGCTTCAAACTTTTAATGAAACCAGGCCGGACAGAATGATTGAGAAAATAAATAAACTTAGGTTGCCTGAACCTGTCGTTTGACATTGCTTCATCACGTTGCGTAAATCGTTGTCATTGCCATGTGTGGACTCAGTATTGGTGTCTAAGTGCCAGTATCATCTAGGAAAACATGGACATGGAAATGGAAAAGTATTCATATTTTCTACTTTGCTTGTGTTGTTTTATTGGGCAAAGTAGTGTTTATAAGGTGCAATAGGGCATTCCATACGTAGGTTTATAGTTTTATGCATTTCATTCTTTAATGTTTTGTATATTTCATGTCTAATGAAGTTGATTTTTCAAAGGAAATGTGATCCCTTCATTAATCGATTCATTCAAATGTTAGAAACCACATTGGTGCACCAAGTGTATGTTTATCCTGTCAACTACACGTCCCCCAAGAGTATAATATCTGACACCTGTACGGGTACTTCATGCATTTAGCATATTGTCCATGTAACACATGTAGGCAATGACTACCGAATGGGTCTATGAGTCCATTGTCTTTTTGCTATATGGATTTTCAAATGCAATGTTATAATGTTAGCTCTATCAAAATTCTGAAAAAAAGGGAAAGGATACGTAGCGATCCATGTAAAAGGCTAATGGTGTGGTTTCCATGCAGGTATTCATCATTGGACCAGTGAAGCAGGTGAGGAAAGCAGAAGCAATGTTAAGAGGGAGAATGCTGGATATATATTAAACCAACTGTATTTTCTGATCACTAATTCTCTTCAACGTTATCTGTATAAGAATAAGTCCACACTGGCAAATCAGGCTCTGCTAGGGAATTGCAGTTGTGTGTTACCTTATGATACACATCAGTATATACATTTGTTATCAGTTGGTTGACAACTACTGATTCGTATGGAATTAGCACGACCCAGCGATCAAATTCTTGGTGGGAATCATCAACTTTATAATGTTTTAATGTCTCATGCTTTTTTATGGTTATGCCGGCAATGATAGGTGGATCTGGTAATTGGTCTGTTCCGATTCTAATAGGTGTGCCGGACATGGCATTTCAACAATTAAATAATATTTCATTCGGGTTGTTGCCACCAAGCCTCTTAGCTCCTATTACACTCAGCTTTAGTAGAAGTGGGTAGCGTGGATAGACGTCTATCCGCCCTTGAGTGGTATTACCAGCCATTCTGGAGGAGCAATTGAATTTAGTCTTCATCTATCTGGTTTTTCATCTATTTTAGGTTCTATCAATTTTAAAACAACTATATTCAACACGTGTGGACCTGGAATGACTGCATAGATTACTCTTATTTTTTGTGGTCCATTCTAGTGACAACATTCCTACTTTTATTATCACTTCCGGTACTGGAAAGGGCAATCACAATGTTATTAACCGATCGAAAGTTTGATACAACCTTTTTTAACCTGCTGGAGGGAGAGATCCCGTATTATACCAGCATCTCTTTTGGTTCGACTGTTCATTTGCCTGTATAAGATAGCAGATTGGACTATATATTGAAGGGATAATATTTGGTACTCGTTAAAATTCTTATGGGCCGAATTAAACATGCATCGGAAATATAATCCCCAAAAAGTGTAATGGGTATTCTATGGTACTATATACCCGTTTATTAGTCTTGTCAAATAAACTGGTCCTATGGTTTTTTTTTTTTTTTTGTCAATTGGTAAAATTTATTAAACTCAACCCAAAAAAAGATCTAAAGAGGCTTTCCTTTAAATCCAGCTAGGGATATCCCCAAGCCAGTTTCGCGTGAAATCCAAAGATAGGGAATATTTGGCTTTCCTATCAGCCACCCTATTACAAATACGAGGAACTTAAGTAAAAGAAACAGAATTCAAAGAACTATAAAACACAATCGAGTCTCTATTGATAACCTCCAGATTCACTTTAGGAACATTCTTCTCCTGAAGCATGTTGATTACTCCTCGAGCATCCCCTTCCACGATGTAACCCAAATCGGCACACTCTTTAGCCATGCATACTGCCATCCGAAATCCCAGTGCTTCCACCATTTTCGCCGAATGAGTATTCTGGATTGGAATTGCTATTGCCCTTCGAACATTCCCTTGATCATCACAAATAACTAAGCCCACTCCACCTTTGTATGTGCAAGGATCGTAAGCTCTGTCCACATTAATCTTCAGCACATTCCCATCAGGAGGGATCCATCTTTGGTCGCTAGCCTCGTTTCCCCTTGATATTGCTTGCACCGTACTATTATTAGCTTGACAGAACTCGTGGAACTCTTCTACTGCTATCGCGGTAACATGTGTTTCATCCACCCACTCATTATGAAATACCCAAGCGTTCCTAGATTTCCAGATTGAAGTCTCTGTATTTTCGCATACTTTTATCGTAAAACATTCGGAATTAAGCCTCTCCCAAAAGGGAAAACAAAGAATTGGAGTTGTAGACTCTGCTCGACTTTTTATTTTTTATTTTTTTTATCGACAAAAAATTTATTAATCTTTGAAAACAAATTACCGGGCCCGAGACTAAGAACACCAAGGACCCAAAGGGGAAAAAACAAGATACAACATGGATGGTAAGATATCAGCCAAAGTACAGAAAAAACACTCCAACCAATCAAAACACCTGATCCAAAAACACAAACAAGGAAGACCACAAAACCACCCTCGAAGAACTACGACAAGAAAAAACCACCCTAGAAACCAAAGAAGCCTGATGCAACAAACAAAAGCAGAGACAACCCAAAAACGAAAGCCAATAGACAAAGCAGGGATGGGCACCAGAGAGCTCCCCCAAACAAATGAAAACAAAATCAGAACTCTACTGAAATGGAGGCACCTTCCTCCAATTCATCAAGAGCTTCAATTTCCTATTCAAAAATTTCAACTCCCTCAAATTCTAAATATTTCTTTATAATGTAGCTCTCCCTTCCATAATATTTTACCTCCAACGAAGCATTTCAGGGCTTGTACGGGGATAAAATCCACGTAGGTCTGGATCACGTGCCTTCTTGGTACAGCCCTAGATTTGCAAGACAAAAATAGGGTTAGAGCACCTTTGCCTCTCATTGGCAAAGGCCCTCCGATGCCTAAGTTAGTATCACGTACTCAAACTCTTAAGTCACTCAATGCATACGAAAGCAATTCACAGCGTACCTTTTTTCTTGGGTTTAGTGCTTTATTTATAGGTGAAGATGGTCTATTGATTTAGGCATCTCGTGCCCTAGTTTCCTATTAGCTTTAGGAATCGCTTTCCTAATAGGACTCTCCTATTAGGAGTAAGCTTCCATGACCTGCTAGATCTTGTCTAGCAGTGGTCCTTCTTTCCATGTAGGATTTTTTCCTATATGGGGTGTACTCCTAATCACGTTAGGACTTCCCATATCGTCCTCTTATTCCACGGGATTGCTCCTTGTCACATAAGGAACCATCATAGAATATTCTGGAATGTCTCACCGCCCCGTATAGGGCAGTGTCGTGCTTCCTCGTTGCTTGGCCTAACACGTACATAGCTCAGCCCATACCAACCGAACTGATCTATGGATTCCAGAATGTTGTTTAAGTTATATACGTAGCCTACTTAGCTCGGCCATGTTGGGGGCATCCCTTCGTGACTCATGCCGAGCTGGTGCATCCTGAGTTATTAGTTTATTCTCATTACCTTGACCTTATTCTTGGTCAGTACAGCTCGGCACAGGGTTAAGAATCCCCTATGTGGTGCCGAGCTACCCACCCCTTCCTGGTGGTCAGTTAGGGCACGTGTTTCGCCCTTCCTAATGGTAATTAGGTTTACCCACTCCAATTGCTCCCCAGCTCTGCCCGTTGCTATCTTTCATCAGCAATGTGCAGAGCTTCAACGGTCTTGATACACTCTTCTGCATGCCTTCCCTTCACGTGGGAGACAAATGTACTTTTGCATTAAATGTGAAATGACCCATTGGTCATTAGATAAGTCTTAAAGGACGTTTTCTGCTGACGTGTTTAGACGCGTCATGTCTGAATTTTTGGAGTTTTGGGCGGGATAATCATTATTCCTTCCCCCAAAACCCTTACAACTTCCAAACCCTTCCTTTTCTTCTCCACTTTGTCATCTTAAGCGAAAAAGTAAGAGAGAGAAGGTCATGCTCCACCATTTCTGAAGCTTCAAAGCTCGGTTCAATCAGAAATTTCCACCATCAGTACCCGTTTCCGTCGGAAAACCTTCACTTAGGTCCCCCTTTCTCTACTGTAAGTGGTTCTCTACCCTTAGGTAACCATTTTATCGTTAGTTTCTTCCTATCCCTTGTCTTCTTCCCACTGGGTTTCAACAGTGAAACCCTAACCGTTTTCCATGGGGAGACACAGAGCCCTTCTGAGTGATGCTCAGAAAATAGCAGAATTCCGATGCAAGTACGATATTCCCAATGACATCCAGTTTCGTCTGAATGGTCGAGATGATTTTGGTGAGCAGGGACAGACCCGAGAAAAAATACATATCCCTCTTATCTTCATAGTAGAGGGTGGACTAAAACTTCCCCTTGACCCTTTCTTTCGTGAGGTATGTAATAGGTGCAATTTGTGCCCAATGCAACTATGCCCTAATTTTGTTAGGGTAGTTATGGGCACTCTTGCTCTGAATAGACTCCTGAATTTGAACCTCAACTGGTGGGACATCCATTTTCTCTATAGTGTTGTACCCACCACCGATCATTCTTATTACTTTAAAGCCGGAAATCCCGAGCAGAAACTCATCACAGATCTCCCCAATTCCTCTAAAGGCGAGGGGGACAACTACTTGGTGATTACTGGAAATTGGGAGCCCCGGGACGCTGAAGGAAATACCATTGATTTTCCTTGTCCCACTACCGCTGGCTGATTGCGTTAGTACTCATCCCTATTCACTTCGGCCTTTTTCTGCTTTGTCTTTAATAATAGCTTAATTGATCTTTACTAATTTTTATGTTTTCCTGTTCCGCAACGGACAACTTGAATCAACACAGCCGTTTAAACCATAGTGGTTTGCACCGAGAAGATATTGCCCTTGCTCTTTATTTTGACGGTTTTGAGCCAACGCCTGTAGGTTGAGGCCGGTCGGCTCATTGATTGCTCGGATACACTCCCTCCTATTGGGGTGGGATCAAGAGAGAGGGCGAGCCCTAAACAAGACATCCGTGGCCTCCCACCACAAGATTGACAATCCTGCTTGCTCCTATCGAACAGAGACGAGTTAGGAGAGGAAGAAACTTATCCAGAGGCAGGGTTACTCGTACCAAGGCTTCCCAAGACCTTCAACAGCAAGTCACATTTGCTCATCGTCTTGAAATACCTACTGCAATACCAATCATCGCCCATACCTATCAAGAGCCGAGCACATCAGGTAGAACTGGAGAAGAAGGAGATCAAAGCTGTGCTGGTCCTTCAGATTTCTCCCTCATCGACGTAAGTGACTCCTCCTCCTCTGGTTACTCTTCTTCTCCTCTTCACAACACCGAGATGACTGCTCGGCCGATCAACCTCTTGAGCATCTTAGGGCTTGGTGGCTCCACGACAGTCACACCTTCAGTCTCCATCTCTCCTTCAGCCACAACTACTCCTCCTACTGACCCTGAGGCGAGTCACAGAGAGAAGAGGGCCTTAGAGACTGCTGCTGACATTCTCATTCAGGGATCCCCTCAAAGACAGCGGGTAGAGGGTTCAAACAGCCGCCGAGCTCCTCCCCGATATACAGCTCAGCCAGAACCTTGGAACCATGTGATTGCTCGCCCCAATGGCACTCCTCTCAATATGTCAGACAAGGTCACCTCTCTGGACGTGGCCTATGCCATTGCACAGGCAGCGCTGCTTCCTGCTGACATAGAGAAGGAGAAGGACCTGAGCTATGACGCATTGATGAAGTATGCTATGCAGACCAGTGTTAAGGTATTTTGTACCCTCCTGATTTCGTTGTTCCTTTACTTTTTAATTAGATGTGATACGACTCGTCGTTCTGTGTCTTCGTATAGATCATGCAGAAAGTGTCTGTGGGGTTTGACCGAGCAAAAGAGACAGAGAAAGGGCTAAAGAAGGAGATCTCAGGCCTTTGGAAGAGCTTGGAGAAGGTCGAGAGAGATAACGCTCATCACGCGCAATGTTGGCGCGAAGCTCGGACTGAGAGTGACAAGCTGAAAGAGGAAAAAGAGGCCGTTGCGAGGGAAATCGAGGATTTAAGACGCCAGTTGGAAGCTGGGAACATCCGTGCTGATGTTGAATACAACAGGGGCATGGACGTGGCAGCTCGGGATTATGTGAATCAGATGCCAGTAGTGAAAGATGCTGTTTGGGACACTGCTTGGCGAAGGTGCCTTACAAAGCTTGAGGTGGACCTGGCTTCCCCTCACTAGACGAACATGGAATTGCCGAGCGAGATGGAAGCTGCCGCTCAGGCTGCTCTCGCTGCCCAGGCCCAATCTGATGCACAAGCTCAGCCCAGCACTGAAGCACAACTTGAACTCCCTCCAGAGCATACTCAGACAGACAACGCCGTTACCGACCTCACTAAAGATGATAGTAACTCTATTGACGCTAAAGGCACAGATGCTGGGTCAAAATCTGATGGTAAGGTTGCTGATCCTCCCCTGCGACCGATGCTCCAGAGCTCGGTGAAGAAGCTTAATGCCTGTGTTGTTTAATTTTGATTCCTGTTAGTCAAACTCTGAAGTTTCTCAGCTCCGCCCTGCGTGGCCTGTTCGGCCGTGTGTGGTCTTTGAATACTTCTGTTAATACTGATGCTTACCGCACTAGTTTGGTTAAGTTTGCTCATATTTATCTCCCGTTAATCGTTTTGTTGTGAATTCTAAGTCTTTTCATACTTAGACAATTTTTGAAGTATTTCGTACTTGGGTTTTGCAATAATTATTGCAAATTCTATTTTTTTTCATACTTAGATAACTTTCCAAGTATTTCATACTTGGGTTTTGCGATAATCATTGCAAATTCTAAGTTTTTTCATACTTAGATAACTTTCCAAGTGTTTCGTACATGGGTCTTGCAACAATCGTTGCAAATTCTAGGTTCTAAGTTTTTTCATACTTAGATAACTTTCCAAGTGTTTCGTACTTGGATCTTGCAATAATTATTGAAAATTCTAAGTTTTTTCATACTTAGATAACTTTCCAAGTATTTCATACTTGGGTCTTGCAATAATCATTGCAAATTCTAAGTTTTTTCATACTTAGATAACTTTCCAAGTGTTTCGTACTTGGGTCTTGCAATAATCGTTGCAAATTCTACATTTTTTTCATACTTAGGACTGAGTTTCCTCGAGTTTAGTTGTAATTCAATCCAAGTGTTTAGGAGCACTCATATGCATATTCTGCTACCCAATAGGAATCAAAATTTACACTATTTTGGTTCGTATTAAACACAGTCAAAAGTAGGAAAGAAAATCTTTATTAATTATGGAAGTAACATGAAAAACAATAAAAATAGCTAAGGTTGGTGATTTTATTCGTAATCCCAACAAAACTTGAACATACTCGTATTCAAAAGAGTTGTGACTTTATTCGTAGTCACAAAAGAAATCAATCACTGGTAAAATTTTCTAAGGTTTTGCACGTTCCATGGTCGTGGAACTGCATCACCATCTAGGTCGGCCTAAACGGTAGGCTCCAATGCCAGCAATACCAACTATCTTGTATGGGCCTTCCCAGTTGGCCTTTCCAGTTCGGCCCGAGCTTTCCGTCTGAGGAAACTTTGGTGTTAGCTAAGACCTTCCTTAAGACAAGATCTCCTACTTTGAATTCCCTTGGCTGCACCTTCTTGTTGTAGCTCCTTCATAGTTGTTCCTGGTATGCTGCTAAAGTAATCAATGCACGCTCCCTCTTTTCCTCGGTGACGTCTAGCTGCTTGGTGAGGGCCTTGTCGTTATCTCCTGATTCCACTAATGCTGTTCGGTTGGTCGGTAGACTTACTTCAAGTGGTATAACTACTTCTGTTCCATACGCCAGTGAGTACGGTGTCTCTCCCTTAGATCGTTGAGGAGTGGTCCTGTATGCCTAAAGCACGGCTGGCAATTCATCTGGCCACTTCCCTTTTTTGCTCTTCAACCTCTTCTTAAGACTCTTTAAGATTGTCTTATTTGAGGCCTCTGCTTGCCTATTGCTCTGTGGGTAGGCTGGGGTAGAATAATAATTCCTAATGCCATACTAAGCACAAAAGGCCTTGAACTTCTTTCCGAATTGGGACTCGTTATCCGAGATGATGGAGTATGGGATTCCAAACCTTGTTATGATTTTGTTCCATAGAAACTTTTTCCACCATAGCTTCTGTGATCTTGGCCAGGGCCTCACCTTCTATCCACTTGGTGAAGTAGTCAGTTCCTATGAGGAGGAATTTTCGTTTCCCAGTTGCCATGGGGAGAGGACCCACGATGTCCAATCCCCATTGAGCAAATGGCCATGGACTAGTCAGTGGCAATAGATCTTTTGCTGGTGCTTGGATGAGAGGTGAATACCTCTGGCATTTTTCACAAGTCTTGACAAAGGCCTTTGCATCTTCTTGCATGTAAGGCCACCAATATCCCCACCAATATCCCTGGGATATTGCTCGGTGGGCTATAGATCGTCCACCTGTATGTCCTCCACATGTTCCAGCATGGATCTCATGGAGGAACTTCTGGACCAGAGCTGGATGTACACACAACAAGTATGGACCAACGAAGGATTTTCTATAGAGCTTACCTTCTGGGGAGAGCAAAAAACGTACAGCCTTGGTCCTGATCTTATGGGCTTCCTTTTTGTCTTCTGGCAAAATCACATCTCGTAGGTATGCTACTACCGGGTCCATCCAGTTCGGCCCAAGCTCTGTCTCCATCACTAACTCCACTGCTCGGCCAATGCTTGGTTCGCTCAGATAATCTACCACCACTGTTCGGCGGTACTCCGTGTTGACGGCAGAACCCAAGCAAGCCAATGAATCAGCGTGTGCATTCTGGCCCGAGCTAATTTGTTGGATGTGGACTCTGTCAAATTTATCAAGCAAGTCTTTGGCTATCTCTGACTATGCAACCATCTTTTCGCTCTTTGCAGCATATTCCCCTGAAAGTTGGTTAACAACTAACTGTGAATCAAAAAATACCCTTAACTTACTCACCTTGAGTTCTAGGGCACTCCTAAGTCCAGCCAGCAAGGCTTCATATTTAGCTACGTTGTTGGTGGCACTAAACCCCAATCTTAGTGCTTGCTCAAGCATTAGCCCTTCTGGGGAGAAGAGCACCACTCCTGGTCCTGACCGCTTATTGCAAGCTAATCCATCAACATACAACCTCCATTCGTCAGGATCTGGCTCGGCCATTCTCGTTGGCTGTTCAGGGATGTTGCCATGTTCCTTCTCGTGGAGAGCAGGTGGTGGTGGAGCTACTGTTGGGGCAAACTCGGCCACAAAGTCAGTCAAAATTTGCCCCTTGATTGTCGTCCTGGGCTGATAGTCTAAGTCAAATTGGCTTAACTCAATTGATCACTTTGAGATTCTTCCAAAGAAATCCGCTTTTCTCAACATAGCCCTTAGGGGATATTCAGTAAATACTGTGATGGGGTGAGCCAAGAAATAATGTGGCAATTTCCTTGAGGCCGTAATAAGAGCATGTACCAATTTTTCTAGTGGCAAGTAGCGTGTATCAGCATCTAGCAGTGTTTTACTTACAAAATAAACAGGAGCCTGTTCTGTTCCCTTTATTTGTAGGAGAACCGAGCTAACCGCATGCTCGGATACCGCTAAGTATAGTATCAACCGCTCCCCAGCTTTTGGAGTAGAGAGTAAGGGTGGTGAAGATAAGTAGTTTTTTAATGCCTGGAATGCCTGCTCTTGCTCGGCTCCCCATTTGCACCCTTCTCTTTTCTTCAGAAGCTGAAAGAATGGTCTGCATCGATCTGAGGATTTGCTGATAAAATGATTCAGCGCGACCACCATCCCTGTCAACCTTTGGAGGGCTTTGACGGTTTTGCAGAGCCGTGATTTGGTTCGGATTAGCCTCAATTCCCCTTTTAGTCACCAGATGCCCCAAAAACTTTCTCGAGCTGACCCCAAAGGCACATTTTGAGGCATTCAGCTTTATCTTGTAATTCCTTAAAATGTCAAAAGTCACCTTCAGGTCGGCTAGGTGATCGAGCTTTACCTTGCTCTTTACCACCATATCATCTATATATACTTCCATGGTTTTGCCGAGATGTTCCTTGAACATCTTGGTGGGGTTTTGCCGAGTTGTTCCTTGAACATCTTGGTGGCCAACCTCTGATAGGTTGCTCTGGCATTCCTCAGTCCGAACGGCATGACCTTATAACAATAAAGGCCCCTTGGTGAGATGAAGGGTGTCTTCTCCTAGTCCGGTTCAAACATGGCTATCTGATGGTATCCTCGATATGCGTCAAGAAAACTCATCCTTTCATAGCCTGCTGTGGCATCCACCAATTGATCAATTCTGGGGAGTGGAAAGTTGTCCTTCGAACATGCCTTGTTAAGACTAGTGAAGTCTACACAGACTCTCCACTTCCCATTTTTCTTCTTTACCACAACGGTATTAGCCAGCCACTCTGGATAGCTCACTTCTCGTATGGCATCTGCTTCGAGTAACCGCTCTACCTCTTCGATCACAGCGTCTGTATGTTGTGGTGCCAACCTCCTTGCCTTTTGCACAACTGGTTTGTGCCGTGGGTCTACGTTTAGGTGGTGGCAAATCACCTCGGGGTCTATCCCAGGCATTTCCTGGGGTGTCCATGCAAGAACGTCAATTTGGTCCTTCAAAAAAGCAACCAAATCTTTCTCCTCCTGCTCGGCAAGGGTCTCGCTGATTAGGAAATATCTCTCTGGATCATCCCCTTTGATTTGTATTCTCTTCAATCCCTCCACCATCTTCTTGGTGGGATCACCTCCGACGTCCTCCAAGGTCGGTTGATCTGGGACCTCAACTGTTTGCACATGCTCGGCCCTTGGGGACTTCTTCAAGACCATATTAAAGCACTGATCGGCCATTTTTTGATTTCCCCTTATACACTCTATGCCATCCGCTCCTGGATACTTGATCATTTGGTGGTAAGTTGACGAGATTGCCCTCATCTTATGCATCCATGTTCCCCCTATAATCACGTTATAGGAAGACGGGATATCCACCACAAGGAAATCAGTCTTTAGCACTACTGACCCCGCTCGGACGGGCAGCGTGACCTTTCCCATAGGCCACATTGTTTGTACACTGAAGCCGACCAACGAGACAAGACACTTCTGTAAGGAGCTCGGCGGGAGTTTCATTTTCTTGAAGGTATGGTAGTACATGATTTCTGCCCTTGCCCCTTGATCTACCAAGATCTTTTTCACATCATATTCCCCTATCCGTAGGGTAATAACCAATGCATCATTGTGCGGTATTATCACTCCATCTAAGTCTTCATTAGAGAAAGTTATGGGTACCTCCATCACCCCTTCTGTCCTTGGCCTCTTTGTGCCGAACTTCATGACTTGCTTGCTTGTCCACTGACCCTTTGGATATGTCTTATTTCATTGTTAGTGTATGGGGCAATCAATCCATGTATCATATGGATTGTGACCTTTGGCCCTTTCTTGTAGTCCATCTCTTCCACTTGTTCGGCTTCCTTGTGGTCACCAACCAAAAATTCTTTCAAGTGGCCCTCTGCCACTTTCTCATCCAAGAACTTTTTGTACTCCACACAGTCTTCAGTCATGTGGCCCCAGTCCCTATGGTAACTACAATGTTGATTTGTAGCCCTTCTGAACCATGACTCATTTTTTTATCCTGTACAGCATCTTGTATATTGGAATGTTGAAAGTTGCCATGATACTAAAATAAGACTTGGGATCTGGGTCGGCTTTATCTTTCCTTTGTTGTGTGTAGTCCTTCTTTCCCGTCATGTACTCCTTCTTGTACACCTTGGACTCCATTGCTTTCTTTTCAGGAAGCTGAGGTTGTCCAGCCACAATCCTCCCTCCTACCTGCAGGATGTCATCCTCCACTTGTGCATGCTCCTGGATCCTTTCCATAAGCTTTTCCACAGTCTTGACCGGGTGCATAGTGAGCGATTCTCATAGTTTACTATGCACAGGTAAGCTCGTTTTGAACGTTGCTGAGGCATACCTTTCACTGCAGTTTTCAACCTCATTAAAAACTTCCTAGTAACGTTTGGAGTACTGCCTTAATGTCTTATCATCCCTCTGTCTCATAGAGGTCAATGCATCAAACGTTTTTGGGGCTGCTCGGCTGGTTAAGAACCGAGCAGTAAACTCCTCGACTAACTGAGCCCAGCATAGGATTGATCCTTCAGGGAGCTTATGGTACCAACTCAATGCTACTTTTCCCAAACTGGACGGGAACATCTTGCACAGCAGGGCATCGTCTTGCTCATGCATGAACATGGCCTATTGGTAATGTTGGATATGGGCTACTGGGTCCGTATTGGTTTCATAAGGGATGAATGCGGAGTGCTTCACCCTGCTCGGAGTTTTCTCTGCTCAGATCCAATGAGCTAGCGGTGACTTTGAAATTTGGCCTAGGGCTTCCTTAGCTGTCTCCCGTGCAGTTTTAAGACCCCCCTCTGCTCGGCCAGTTTCCCTCCTTCTCACATACTGCTCAGGGGTTTGTTCATTGGAGCCAGATCTCTCGTATCTGTCCCTAGCATGTTTCCTTCTTTCTCCCCCTTCGCCAGAATCACTTCTCTCTCTCCTTTTTCGTGGAGGGACCGCTCTTCCAGTGGAGACATCATCACGATAATGGCTCCTTCTTTCTTTCCCGTGCTGCACGGATCTTGTCTATGAGCGCAAGTCCTTCTCCTTCTCTTGGAGCTGCTTTTTCAAATCTTAGATTTCCTTTTCACGCCGTGTGACTTCTCGTGCCAACTCTTCCGCCTCTTGTTCTATTCGATCTAGGCTATTCTCACGTTCATGGTCTCTTGCTCGCCTGTGATTCCTCCTGCTTGGGGGGGCTCTTCCCCCTCTCACCGCGGGGAGGTTCCCCTATCTCTCCTTGGAGGCGTCTTTGAGCGTCTCCGTTGCTCGCCAGATCTTGGGGAATCATGGATCACTAGGCGTGTGTCCCTGAACTTTAGAATCTCAGGGATATGCCCTATGTTAAATCTCTTGGTAGCGGATTTTTTCTGTGGTGCTTTTGGAACTGCAGGAGTTTTGTCTGCCCTGGCACTCTTTCTCGTAGTGTGCACAAGGGTGGTTTCAACATCATCTTCCACCTCTTCACGTCGTGGAGTGCGCAGAACGGGTTCTGAGGCAACCATTGTTGAATGATTTCTTTTGGAAAAAGCTTCTTGTACCATTTTCCACAGATGGCGCCAATTGTACAGGGATAAAATCCACGTACGGCCTTCTTGGTACAGCCCTAGATCTGCAAGAAAAAAATAGGGTTAGAGCACCTTTGCCTCTCATCGGCAAAGGCCCTCCGATGCCTAAGTTAGTATCACGTACTCAAACTCTTAAGTCACTTAATGCATATGAAAGCAATTCACAGCGTACCTTTCTTCTTGGGTTTAGTGCTTTATTTATAGGTGAAGATGGTCTGTTGATTTAGGCATCTCGTGCCCTAGTTTCCTATTAGTTTTAGGAATCCCTTTCCTAATAGGACTCTCCTATTAGGAGTAAGCTTCCATGTCCTGCTAGATCTTGTCTAGCAGTGGTCCTTCTTTCCATATAGGATTCTTTCCTATACGGGGTATACTCCTAATCACGTCAGGACTTCCCATATCGTCCTCTTATTCCACGGGATTGCTCCTTATCACATAAGGAACCGTCATAGAATATTCTGGAACGTCTCACCGCCCCGTATAGGGCAGTGTCATGCTTCCTCGTAGCTCGGCCTAACACTACATAGCTCAGCCCATAGCGGCCGAACTGATCTATGTATTCTAGAATACTGTTTAAGCTATATACGTAGCCTACTTAGCTCGTCATGTTGGGGGGCATCCCTTCGTGACTCATGCCGAGCTGGTGCATCCTGAGTTATTAGTTTATTCTCATTACCTTGACCTTATTCTTGGTCAGTACAGCTCGGCACAGGGTTAAGAATCCCCTATGTGGTGCCGAGCTACCCACCCCTTCGTGGTGGTTAGTTAGGGCACATGTTCCGCCCTTCCTAAGAGCAATTAGGTTTTACCCACTCTAGGGCTGTTATTTTGTTCTTTTTAGAGAGATTTGCAAGTTATCTTGTTTTTCCTTATTCTTTTGCAAGAAAAGAGAAGGAAATAGCGCACTTTACATGTTTATAATATTCCTTCTGTCCCTTCATAAGTGTAATTTTGCAAATTCAATTTTTTATGGAGACATCATCATTGCCCTATAAAAAATTCTTCTTTCTATTATTGCCCTTCATTTTACATGTTTTTCTGTTATCATTACATTTTACCCATTGACCACTATCATCATTACATTTTACGCACTAACTTTTTAAAAATGGAATGTGCTTTTGAGGGCAACATGGAAAATGTAACAACTTCTGCCCATTAACTTTTCAAAATGGACAATCATTAAGGGATAGTCTAAAATGAAATACTGGACCATAAAAGAGGGACATAGGGAGTATCAAATTTTCAAAAACAGCAGAAAATTTGAACTTGAGTTCAGTTCTTTGTCTAGGTCAAGGAGAGGGATTCACCATTAAAGTTGATGTATCGTCTACTCCTGAGTTGTATCAATGAATCAATTGACTATCTGTTTTCATGTAGAAACTCCTAATGAAACCGCAAGCGCGTGATGCGGTTTGTGTAATGGGCATGTCAGGACCCTAAGTTACAGTCCGAATGTAATAAAGGCCTGTGTGCCTTTTCTGACTTCGTTAAATTGTTTGCGTGCAACCCCAAAGGTTAAAGTTACAGGGTAAAGTTGCAATGTGGTTCGAGGTTTGCCTTGTCATAAAGGACTTAATAATTTCCCAACCGTAGTGGAAAATGGGAAACAACGAGATAAAATAAAAACCTGGCTTTTATTAATGAAAATTAACAGAAGTAGGGGTACAAGGGGTCATGAACAAAGTCTAAGGCTAGGCTAGGCTAGACTTGTTGAATGATCGGAAACGAAAGAACTCAATGGTGTTAGAGGCTTCAACGTGGTTGAGCGGCTACAATAGATTGAGGATCTTAAGTAGTGAAGTTGAGAGACTTGAGTTGTTTAACCGTGAGGTCAACGGCTGTGCAACACCCGTTTTTAGTCTTGAGTTCTCATATTTAGAGGCTCTTGGAGTTAACTTCCATTGTGTTGAGATGTTGCCAAGTGTCCTTTGTAACTTCTTTTTTTTTTTTTTTTTTTGGGTAATTCAGCTTGAAATTAAAAGGGGGTAAACGAATGTACAGCCTACAAGGGGCATACCCCAAGGAGGACAAAATAAAAATAAATAAAGGAAAAAAAATAAAAAATAAAGGAAAAATAAATTGCGTACTCCCCGGCACAACCCGCCGGGGTGGGTATTTTGGAGGTCCTAGCACAACCCGCTAGGGTAGGAATAAGGAAGCAAATGCAAAATTATATAAACCGTAGTTGATACTGTGGTTTCCACTTGAGGTGGACCCAAATTGATAGTGTGGCACAATGGCCAATTGATCGGTATACGGGTACAATGCCCCAGCAATCTAGCACTCATGTGTTAAACCCTCTCCTCTTGGCCTTTTCCGTGCACCAGGCCCCATGTACCAAGAATTAATGCCAGCACATGCTCCAAGTGTATTCTTGAAAAGCACTTTTGTAACTTGCAGATACGTAATGTGTAGAAGTGATGCAAAGGGCAGTTGTACTCCACTCACATTTCAAACAATTGTTTGAGACAAAAACAACTTCCATTTTCCATAATGTTGGGCCCCACATAGAACCATCACGCATGAATCTAAATCGGGGACAGCTTTAAGGCATTTTATCAACCTTTTCCAATAAAATCAAACGGCTGGCAGACTTGCCATGGGCCCCACTTATTAGACCAAAACGATTTGACCGAGTTGCTGCAAAATACTCGAGATGAACAGTTGAGTCGTGGGCCCCACCATCTTCTTCCCCATGAAGAGTGTGTAGAACAAGAGCTCTCGATAAACCCAGGTTTGCACGAAAATTCCAGACAACAAATTTCCAGACACCAATCCGAAATTGTTGATTAAAATGGCTTAGATTAATGTAAAACAGCCCCAAACGAATGGAGCTCAAGGATTCCAATAAAAACAGTACCAACGCATAATAGAGGAACCCAGATCTGAAATAGCCATAGCCTTACCTGCTGCGCCAGGGTCCGCAATGGCATTACCCCCTCCACCGTGACACCGTCGACACATAGAGGAGGAGAACTGATACGCGAGGAAGAACAGCGGCTGTCAAGAACTAGAGCTCAGATTCATAATGCGTGAAACCCCTCCATGGATCCTTTATATTTGGGACGACCCACCCCAGAACTCACCCGAAAAAGGAGCTCAAGCTGGCGTGAACTCCATGGCTGAGCTCCATGGTTGAAACTTGGTGAACACCTTGAGATAATCTGACAACCCTCCAAATGGAGCGGGGAAGAGACTCGCCTGGCCTTCAATCAGTCAAATAGCTCCATATTATCAGTACAAGGGCTGTTGTACTGATCATCACTTGGGCTGTTGTACAAGGGCTGTTGTACAATAAGCTTGGGTGATGATAGAGGGATCCATTTATTGATAGGACCAACCAATCCGATCAGATTGTCGCCGCGTTTCCCCATCTGAATTTGTGAAGGACGTAGATGATAATCTGAAAACAGATTGTAGAGAACCAAACATATTGTCTGGTGGATTGAAAATTTTGATAGGAGCTTAAGAGGAGTGCATTCTCTCTCTAGAATCTAGAGAGAGAAGCTCTCAACTCATGTTCCTATCCTTCTAAACTAGAAGGAAGGGAAACAAATGACAAAAGGAGAATATCTCCTTTGTAACTTCTTGCTTCATGAGATTTCTCCACGTGGTCCATGATGCCATCTCTCATTCTTTAATAGCGGTTATTGACGGTTATTTCTCCCTCTTTTGGCGCCACAAAGGTCCTCTACCTCAAACCTTACCTCCTATTTTTACGGATAATGGGGTAGTGGGTCTTTGCAAAGTCATGGATTCTCGCCACATGGCTATAACCGTTTTTCCCCTATGTTTGTGTTGAAAAGCATTAATGATTTTTACTTAGATTTTTTCCTCAACACATGATAATTTCCTTTCCTTATTTTGAGGAAAAAGATAAGATCAAACGGTTTTTTCTATAAACTTCCATTTTATTCTTGTGGGCGAATCAACCTCAGGGCCATTCATATTTTAATTAAAAAATGGCTTGTAGATAATTATCAAATTATGTTTGAAAATGGCTTTAACCGTCATTTTTATGGGCTTTATCCTTTGAAATGGATTGAATGGGCCTTATAGATGAACTCAATTAAAAAACCAATACAAGCCTTTTAACCCATTAGCCTAATTGGCTTAATAAAGTCCAAATTTAACCGTTTCGGCCTGGATAGGATTTTGTGCCAAATTTGGGTGTAATCATTGCCCCCTCACGTCTTAATTCTGACAGATTTGAGGCGTGAAATTTATAAAATAAAATTTGGCATTTGAACTCACAAATTGGTCTTGTAAACCAAACTTGTAATTCAATGTATTGATTAAGTAGGGGCCTCCATAGAACTTCTCCACTAGGCTAGGGTGCCAAGTGTTCAAACCCCAAACACGTTACCGTTTTAATGGGATGGACTAATAAGGATCCAGCAAGTGACAGGATTCCTTAAGAGTAATTATGAGAGAGGACACTCATCAATTACTTTGGGTAAGGATAAAAATCCTCGGTCCTTTATCTCCAAAACTCTCTTCATCCGTTTCAAACTCTCTCTCTCTCTCTTTCTCTCTCTCTCTTCTTCTTCTTCTTCTTCTTTACTCACCTTCTTTAAAGCAAACCCTAGATGAGCTTCTTCGGTTCGCTCTCAACCAAAACAAACAGAAATGGCCTCTAAGAAAGCCACTTCCTCATCACGCAAGGAAACAAGCCTCACATCCCAAATCCAAAAGGTCATCACTGATGAACAAATCCATATCAATACAAGCCCTATGATTAGGGTCCCAACTGCCTGTTCTAGAGCAGCCCTAGGTCCTTCCTTTGAAGGGAACTGTCCTCCATTAAAAGCCCTCCATTCGTACTCTGAGGTCTCGCTTCCTAGGGGTGCTCACGGTCCGGATTGGCATGAATCCAATCCTAATCCGCGAGTCACGATTTTTTGAAAATACAATCCGTGTCCGATCCAAAAGTCTCACAGTTCGGTTCCAATCCGATCTGCGAGTCACGGATCGGTTCTGAATTTATCCACGGATTTTCAACTTATTTCGGGGGAAAAAAAATATCAACTCAATTTCAAATTCTAGTTGCCCCTGTTCGGTAGCAGATGCACTAGCAGAAGTAGAAACCAATCAGGACTACAAACTTATATTACTACATAGAAAGTTCCAGTTCACAAACGAAGGCACTAGCAGAAATAGAAACCAATCACGACTACAAACTTATCCTAGTACGTAGATAGTTCTAGTTCACAACGACAAAAGCAGGCACAAATAAAGGCAGTTTAGTTGAGTGGAATACAAATACTTCATTAGTTACATCAAGTCCAACACAAAAGAACAATATAACCCCTTAATCTAAGAATATCAAATTAACAATATTTATAAAAGTGGTAAAATTATTTATATACACATATATTTTTTTATAAGAAAAATCTCACGGTCCGGATTGGTTAATCCACGGTTTCAAAATCAAAATCCGTGTCCGGACCGCGAGTCACGGTTTTTTATTTTTTGAATCCGTGTCCAGACCATTAATCCACAGTTAAAATCCAAAACGTGCGGATCGGTTCAGTCCGGATCGGATTCACGGTTCACCGGTTTTTTGGAGCAGCCCTATCGCTTCCTTTCAGCTCAATCGAACCTGAATGGAAAGAGCATCAGACCGCCCAAACCGGCTATGGCTAAAAGCCGATAAAGACTACATTGAGTGGGTTGATCGAGTTGCTGTCATCAAGGAAGATCCTTTGGAAAATGGTGGGGATCTACAATGCCGTAATGCTGTCCAAATGAACGATTGATATGGACAAAGGGCTCTTTATGGTGACAGTTCAATTCTGGTCCACCCATACCAATTCTTTCCACTTTAGGGTAGGAATGATGTCTCCTACCATCCAGGATGTTTGTTTTCTTACAGGCCTCCGAGCTCATGGAGAGGAGGCCAATTGTTTTCTAACTCAAGCCACTCCCCTTTACACCATCCAGAAAAAAACCTTTACACCTGTCCATTACACCAATTTCCGGGCACATTGCAAAAAGAACGGAGAGGGAGATGAGAAATCGACCAAAATATGTGACCCAGTCTGCTATCTGGAAATTGTTGTATGTACAAGTATAGATGCACGAATATTTGATTAAAATTGAAAAAAACGAGGGAGATGAGAGTCATACTTGCGAGATGAAGTTGGAAGGTGGAGATGGTGGTCGGAAGTGGCGGTGGAGGTCGCCGGAGGTGGTGGCAGCCGTGGTCCCTTCTTTTCTTTCTCCTCTTTTCTTCTTCTTTTCTCTTCTTCTCCTATTATTCTTATCTTCTTCATCTATCCGAACTCTCTCTCTCTCTCTCTCTCTCTCTCTCTCTCTCTCTCTCTCTTCAAGTGTACTAAACACTATTGTACTACACAAAGTGTACTACACAATTCATATATTATTATTATATTTAGATATTTAGGTACTGGATAGGGAGCAAGCGTGGGGAGCAAGGCTTGGGTGCGGCTACAGGCGCAACGTGACATAAAGCAGTACAATTTACTCCGAGCGGCGTTTGAACTGTCTGGTTTCAATCGCAGAAAAATATCAAAATATTCATGTCGACTCAGAAAATTGTGGGCAACGTCAACGTGTGCTTAGAATTTTGAGAAAAATCTACAACGTCATGCACAAATTTGAATGCCTCTGATCGTTGTCTGAATCAAACCGTACTTGGACATGCTCTATACCATCTTTGTTAAAATTATTCAAAGACTTGGATGATGATGATGATTATTATTATTATTATTATTATTATTATTATTATTATTATTATTATTATTATTATTATTATTATTATTGTTATTATTATTGTTATTGTTATTGTTATTGTTATTGTTATTGTTATTGTTATTGTTGTTGTTGTTGTTGTTGTTATTGTTATTGTTCTTGTTCTTGTTGTTGTTATTGTTATTGTTATTGTTGTTGTTGTTGTTGTTGTTATTGTTATTGTTCTTGTTCTTGTTGTTGTTATTGTTATTGTTATTGTTGTTGTTGTTGTTGTTGTTATTGTTATTGTTGTTGTTGTTGTTGTTGTTGTTGTTATTGTTATTGTTATTGTTGTTGTTGTTATTGTTATTGTTATTGTTGTTGTTCTTGTTATTGTTATTATTGTTATTATTGTTATTATTGTTATTGTTATTATTATTGTTATTGTTATTCTTATTGTTATTATTGTTATTATTATTATTGTTATTATTATTGTTATTGTTATTGTTATTGTTCTTATTATTATTATTATTGTTATTATTATTATTATTATAACTGCTTATTAGTAAACAATTAGTAATTAGACGGGGTCGAGGTCTCACACCATCCCTACCGCCAACGCCTCCATATCCAACCACCACCACCTTTGCTACCACCATAGTCTCTCTTTCTCGTTTCTCCCCCTTCTCTTTCTGCTCATCAGTTTGAGCTTCTGGGATAGAACAAAAAGGATACAAGCTATTGGGTTTCAAGCCCATCAAATTCTTACCACAAATCTTGAAAGCGAGTTCTTGTTTTACAGGTATCAATTAGCCATAGAAAATGAAGCAACGGTAGAAAATTTCAATAACACAATCGAACAGCTCAAAGAAATAGGTGTTTCACCAAGGGTTGAAGATACAGAATCGTGCTACAGAGGAGAGTGATAGGGGTCCTACCATGTGTGGCATGGCTGGGGAATCTAGGGTGAAAGAATTGGGGCTCAAGCCAGGACCAAGCCAGCTGCAGCTGGAGAGGGGGGAAAATGGCTCAGCCTAAGCTAGCACAGGAGCCGTTAGAGCTGTTGCTAGCTCACCCAGTCCGTTACCTTCTTTTATTTTCTTTTTTCTTTTCTCCTTATCATGTTTTCTGTTGAGAGTTTGTTGGGAGGAGTCAGTATAAAGGGAATCGAGCGTAATGCAGAATGGATCATCGAGTAAATTCAAAACAACCCTTGGGACCCAAAGTTCCCTAGCATGTAATCAGTTTCTTATCAATAGAAGTTCCATTTCCATTTCCATTATTCTCCTAATTTTCCCTGCAATTTTTACTCAAGGATTTATCAGTGGTATCAGAGCCACCGGATCGTGGAATCCATGGCGGAAACAAGAGCTCAAGAGCAGAAGAAGACAAAGGAGGCCATTCGAAAACTGAAGGAGAGTGATGATCAACTGCACCTTTCTGTGAATCAACTCAAGGAGATGGTGGCACTACTTACCATGAAATGCGAGCAAGTCTTGTCAAAGAGCAACCAAACCCCCAACACAGAAGATGGCGGATCATCCCGCAATCCCCCAAAATCACCACCACTGCACCATAATTTGTTTTCAACCCGCTACACCAAAATTGAGTTTCCCCACTTCGCTAGAGAGGATCCAACGGGATGGATCTACAAATGCGAAAGGTTCTTAGAGTACAACCAAGTGGAGGAGGGTTAGAAGATCAGACTCGCAGTGATGCACCTGGATGACAAGGCACTACAGTTGTTTCAATGGTATGAGAAGACTCAGAGTTCATTGGGTTTGAAGAATTTCACTTATGAGCTGCAGGTGAGGTTTTTTTTTTTTTTGTTTTTTTGTTTTTTCGATAAATTAGCTTGAAAATAAAAGAGGGAAAAGAATATACAGCCTACAAGGCGCATACCCCAGGAGTACAAAATAGAAAAAAAAGAAAGAAAAATTAAGACCAAGCGGCCAATCGTGGAAGATGATGGGAAGCCAAATGGCTACATAGGGAAGCATGGGGAGAGTGGCTTAACAAAACACAAAATAACAGTAACTATTTAAATGATTACATAGGGCAACAAATGTTTTTCGCCCATCTAGCAAAGAGGGAGGGAAAACACATGACAAATGAACTATGAATTTTGAACTTTGGCTTCAAAAGAAGACACAAGAGTGCACATGAATTTGACCAGAAGATAAACTAGAATTTGATGTGCAGCAGCAGCAGAACATACCACAGTCAAGGTCTACAAGGAACGATTCGAAGAATTGGCTAATCGCACCACTGGGTTATCGGAGGAATTCTTTGTGAGCTGTTTCCTCAATGGATTGAAAGAAGAAATTAAAGCAGCAGTATAGATGTTTCGACCAACCAACATCTCGCAAGCTATAGGATTAGCCAGGCTGCAGGAGGAGAGTGCTGAAGCTATAGCCAGAAGGAGCAGGTTCCGAGCCAAACAGGGGTCCTATGGAGGGCCATCCACAACAACCAACCTGACCATGCTTAAGCCTAATCCTAACCTTGGGGTAAGAACTGACGCTAAAGTGACTCAATCTCTTAGAAGTGATGCCAAAAGCCCTACAAACTATGCTACATCTGCTGGATCTAGTAATACCACCCATATTCCAATCAAACGACTAAGTCCAAAAGAAATGGAGGCTACACATGAAAAAGGGTTATGCTTTAACTGTGATGTAAAGTACGTGAGGGTGATTGGCACAGTAAAGGGGCAACCAATTACCATCCTCACAGACTCTGGTAGCACCCATAACTTTGTTGACCCTTGGGTGGCTAAAATGACTGGCCAGGTAGTGGAACAAACTCCTGAGTTGCCAATAACAGTTGTTGATGAAACCAAGCTGTGCAGTACTGGAGTATGCAAGTCTTTAACATGGACCATGTAGGGACAAGTTTTCCAAGCTGACGCTAGGGTGCTAGCAATTGGAGGGTGTGAGATATTCCTAGGTGTGCAATGGCTCTCAACTCTTGGGCCTATAGTGTGGGACTTTAAAAACCTACAAATGCAATTTTAGTTACAAGGGCAACCCATAATTCTCAAAGGGAGTGACCAATGCAAGGTGACTCAAGTGACTCCAAGGCAAATGAGGAAGAACCTTCAGCAAGCTCACCAAGGCTATATGGTCCAGCTATGCAGCATCATAGCTGGAGAAGAAAATGCAGTGGAGGTACATCCAGATATCTCATCTATACTGCAAAACTTTTCTCAGCTTTTTGATGAGCCTAAAACTTTACCTCCTAAAAGGTCATGTGACCACAAAATACCCCTAAAAGCTGGGAGTACTCTTGTACATGTCAAGCCATATCGATACCCCTACATCCAAAAGAATGAAATTGAAAAGCTAGTGAAAGAAATGTTATCCACTGGAATAATAAGGCCAAGTGTGAGCTCTTTTCTTCACTAGTGCTATTAGTTAAAAAGAAAGACAATTCCTGGCGTATGTGTGTAGATCACATGGAGTTAAATAAGCTGACTGTCAAGGACAAGTTTCCAATACCTATCATTGATGAACTTTTGGATGAGTTACATGGGGCTATAGTATTCACTAAGCTGGACCTAAGGGCTAGTTACCATCAAATCAGGATACACCCGAGGGACACTGAAAAAATCACTTTTTGAACTCATGAAGGACACTACAAATTTCTAGTTATGCCGTTTGGGTTAACTAATGCACCCTCCACCTTCCAAAGCCTCATGAATACTATTTTCAAACCATACCTTAGAAAGTTCATTTTGGTGTTTTTTTGATGATATTCTCATATATAGTAAAACATGGGGGGATCAATTGGAACACCTCGACACCACATTAAAGCTTCTAAGGCAACACCAATTGTTTATTAAGAAAACTAAGTGTGCCTTTGGACAAACCTCATTGGAATACTCGGGTCATATCATCTCTGACAAAGGAGTGTCAGCAGATCCTAACAAGGTGATAGCCATGCCAGGGTGGTCTAGGCCCACTAACATCAAGTCCTTGAGGGGGTTTTTAGGGTTAACAGGGTATTATAGAAGATTTGTGCAAAATTATGGGAAGATTGCTCAACCTCTGACTAATCTACTCAAGAAAGAATCCTTTGTGTGGCTGAAGCAGTTGAGGAGGCTTTTCAACAACTAAAGCAGGCCATGGTCACCACTCCTGTTTTGGCATTACCTGACTACATTAAGGAGTTTATTTTGGAATGTGATGATTCAGGAAAAGGCATTGGGGTTGTACTAATGCAAAAGGACCGCCCCATTGCATTTATTATCAAAGCCTTGGCACCCAAACATTTAGGACTGTCCACTTATGAAAAGGAGTTACTTTCTGTGGTATATCAGTGCACAAGTGGGGGCCTTATTTGATTGGCAGGCATTTTATCATTAAGACAGATCACTTTAGCTTGAAATATTTATTGGGGCAAAAGATTTCCACCCTTATGCAACAAAAATGGGTGACCAAGCTAATGGGATCTAATTTTGATATTGTGTTTAAGACTGGACAAGAGAATAAAGTAGCTGATGCTCTGTCAAGGCAGGGCAGTGTTGAAGAAGGCAACATGGCAGCCTTGTCTATTGTCCAGATTGATTGGTTGGCAACATTGAAACAGGCTTGGCAACAAGACCTTGACCTAAAAACTTTGATTGAAGAGTTAACAACTGACCCTACCTCACATGACAAATACTTTTGGTCACATGGGGTACTTACCTCTAAAGGAAGGCTGGTTGTGGGCCCAGAAAAAGGCCTGAAGCACCTTATTATGCTAGAAGTGCATGCCAGCCTGTGGGGGGCCATTCCGGCGCAGAAAGGACTTACAAAAAGGCCAAGAGATCTTTTTATTGGAATGGAATGAAAAAAGAAATCTACACTTTTGTTAAAGAATGTGATGTGTGCCAACGAAATAAGACTGAAATGGTAGCATTACCTGACCTATTACAACCTCTTCCTATCCCAGACAGAATCTGGACAGAAATTTCTATGGATTTCATTGAGGGCTTGCCCATGTCCCAGGGTAAGACAGTTATTATGGTGGTGGTGGACAAGCTCTCTAAATATGCCCACTTCATGCCACTCTCTCATCCCTTTACAGCAGTAGAGGTGGCCAAGGTCTTTATGGACACTGTCTACAAACTTCATGGCATGCCCAGTTCCATAGTCTCTGATAGGGACAAAGTCTTCACTAGTACTTTCTGGAGAGAGCTGTTCAGGTTACAAGGGACCCAACTGCATCTAAGCACCTCCTATCACCCCCAGACTGATGGTCAGACAGAAGTGGTCAATAGGTGTTTAGAGGTTTATCTTAGATGCATGTCTGGGGATAGACCTGAATCATGGGTGCAGTGGTTGCCTTTGGCCGAATGGTATCATTCCTCTACTCAGATGACTTCTTATCAAGTGGTGTATGGTCAAGTCCCACCCTCCTACATCCACTATATCCCTAGCAGCTGTGGATACTTTGGGGCATGACAGGGAAGCAACCCTCAGAATCCTCAAAGAGCATTTCCACCAAGCCCAGAATAGGATGAAGCAAATGGCTGACAAGCATCGTACAGAGAGGGAGTTTGTGGTTGGGGCTTGGGTCTATTTGAAGTTGCAGCCCTACAAACAATCTTTTGTGCAGTACAGAGCTAACCAAAAGTTGACTCCCAGGTTCTATGGACCGTTCAGGTTCTGAAAAAAATTGGCAAAGTTGCTTATCAGTTGGATCTCCCTAGTCACTCCAAGGCTCATCCTATCTTCCATGTGTTGTTGCTAAAAAAGAAGTTGGGAGTTAACATCATTCCCCAAACCACCCTTCCTGTAACAGGTGAAGACGGTATCTTAGAACCTCAACCTGTGGCAGTTTTGGGAAGGCTCCTAGTCAAGTACAAGGGACGCTCAGCTACACAACACATTGTCCAATGGTCTAACTCATTCCCAGAAGATGCTACATGGGAGCTTTACCAGCCATTTTGTGCCAAATTTCCAAACTTCTTGCCTTGTGGTCCAGGCATATCTCAAGCAGGTGAGAATGATAGGGGTCCTATCATGTGTGGCATGGCTAGGGAATCTACAGTGAAAGAATTGGGGCTCAAACCAGGACCAAGCCAGCTGCAGCTGGAGAGGGGGAAAAATGGCTCAGCCTAAGCCAGCACAGGAGTCGTTAGAGCTGTTGCCAGCTCACCCAGTTCATTACCTTCTTTTCTTTTCTTTTTTCTTTTCTCCTTATCATTTTTTTTTTTTGGGGGGGGGGGGGGTGTAATTTAGCTTGAAATTAGAAGGGGTTAAGCGAATGTACAGCCTACAAGGGTCATACTCCAGAGAGGACAAAACAAAAATAAAGAAAAGAAAGAAAAAGTGCGTACTCCCTGACACAAGCTACCGGGGTAAAATTCCTAATTATTATATGGGCACAAAGGCCCACAAAATTTTCAGAGTGAGAGGGGACCACCCTCACTTGGTGGAAGTCAAAAAGTTCACTGCCCTTTTGATATGTGGCGCATAACCCTTGTTTGCTATGTAAAGTTGCAAAACTTGTTGGACCATAGTCTACCCATGACCGATTTCGGACTTTTGAATTGCATTTGAATTGTGGGACTATATGCTGCTGCAAAGGCAATAGTTGTCACCCTTTTTTAACCGAAAAATGACATGAAACTTGGTTTTAACGTGAAGCACCGAACTAGCTTTACAACTATAATAGATCGTGGGCCACAGCAAAGGGCCATGGCCACTTTTCCAGACTTTCCTTTCTCTGATATACCCAGTGTGTGGGCCCCTTTTTACGTTTAAAGCCCCCTTTTAGTCCCACCGAATGGACTTCTTGCAGCAAAAGTGATGAGGGGGACAGCCCCTTTTTGAACGTGAATAATTTCTCCAGCTTGCACCGCTTGACCCAAGATTTTCAACAGAAAAGGCTGAGTTATAGTCCCTTTGCACGGCAACAATGCCCACTTGCATGGAGAGAGTGGATCTCACTCTCTTCTTCTCCAAATAATTCCCAGGAAAACCCAGGAAAACGAACAGGAACAACATCCATATCACACTTAACCCCAACTTCCATAGATGCATAAGAGGTATTAGGACTTTCTCCACTGGGCTCACCTTAGCAAACCAGAACCAAATATGGTTATTACCCTCTCCACTGTGCCACAAACAACAGCTAACGGGAGGAACTAAGTTGCAGAGGTAGAGCCTTTCGGAATGTGACCCCAGAATCTCAAATGCCTTTGTGGATAGGAATTTCTGATAGATGGTTCAAAGGTGTATTGGTAATACCTGTTCCCGTGGTCTTTCGAAGACAGAAAACCCATGGACACCGGAAAATGAGCTCTATCTAATGACGAACTCCATGGCTTAATCACCATCAAATTGATGGTTTGTGCTCGTAAGAGACAAGGGCGAAGCCCCATTTGAGTTTGGGAAGAAGAACCCCAACTGATCACGGGGAACTTAGAGCAAGTGCAATAGCTTGTCCAAAATACCCACTACAGCAAATTGGCTAAACCCTTAGCTATCCATCTCTTAGCTACAATACTTGGGCAAATTTGGCTTACCACTGTTCATCAGCAGCCATTTTTTTATTGTTTTCCTTCTCTCTCTCTCTCTCTCTCTCTCTCTCTCTCTCTCTCTCTCTCTCTCTCTCTCTCTTTCGTTGTTACAGGAGGTGATGGACGAAGGAACGGCGATTGGAGGGACGAAGGAACAGCGATTCGACGAAGTTGTAGGCGGCGAGGGACAATGATTGAAGAATCCATATTCGAAGAGGACGTCGGAACGACGGCGATTGACGAAGTTGCAAACAGTGATTGGTATGAACGAAGACGGTGGAGTACGACAGTGAAACCACCGGCGTCGACGAATGAGGAAGAGTCGTGGGTGAGTTCTCCTGCGGCGAGACAGATGTGTGTGTGTGTATATATATAAGTGAAAAAACAATATTTTAATAAGAGATAAGGTAAAATGGGTAGTATTGTTGGAGTGTTGAGAGTGACAGGCTAGCTATATGCACTGTGCATCAGGTTTTTTGGCCAAAAATTTACCCAAGCTACTGGGGATGCTCTTAGATCCCCAAGTATACAGCTCCATCAGATGATGAACTCCATGGCTTGAAACACCATCAGATGATGTTTTGTGCTCTTGAGAGAGTTGGGGACAACCCCCATTTGGGATTGGGACAAACAAACCCATTTTGATGGGGGTGGAGAGACACCACAACGGGTGAAATATGAGTGATGATGATCAGGCACCACAGCCATGATAAACCAAACAGAAGTTTGGTAGATTTTGTAAAAATTTAAGATAGGGGAAGACGGGGAGTGCATTCGCTCTCTAGAATCTAGAGAGAGAAGCTCTCAACCCTCTTCTTCTTCTGCAAGTTTAGCATTCTGGGACAAATGAAGTTCAGCGTTCTCCTTATCATGTTTTCTGTTGAGAGTTTGTTGGGAGGAGTCAGTATAAAGGGAATAGAGCGTAATGTTGAATGGATCATCGAGTAAATTTAGAACAACCCTTGGGACCCAAAGTTCCCTAGCGTGTAGTCAGTTTATTATCAGTAAAAGTTCCATTTCTATTTCCGTTATTCTCCTAATTTTCCCTGCAATTTCCACTCAAGGATTTATGAGAGAGAGGGAGGAAGGAACAGGGGAAAACATTGTAAAAGGACTTTAGGGAGAAAATCAAGAACAGATCGGAGGAAAGATGGTATTTGCAAAAGCTACAAATCTAGGATTTCGTGTGTTGTTTTGCTACCCTCTAGACACTTTTGTTTATGTAAAAGATTGCCTCTTTGGATTCTTGCCCAGTTTCTGGAACGGTAAAGAAAGCAAGCATTGAGGTTCTGATTTGATCATACCAAGAAAAATCGTTTTGTTTTTTGTTTTCTTCTTTTTTTTTTTTTTATGTCATACTTCATGGAGAACTGGCGGCGTTGGTTGTGGCGGGGAGGAGTTCGGGTTTTTTGGGGTGGGGGCCGGGGGGCAGAGACGGGGAAGAGGAGAGATTTGCTTTTTTTTTAGTCTTGTGGCGGGGCCCATAGCCACGTGGCACACCTGACATGACGACACATAGAGTGTGGTTTGTGGTGTGTCCCAAAGGGTGTGTATCACTTCGCGTGCAATAAAGCACTAGTGACGGAGTTCAAAAAATAAAGCACTAGTGACACAGCAATCGTATTCCACTTTGTTGGGAGAACAAAAAAAAACAATCATATTCCACCCAGACAAAAGCATCAGTTTTTTACATAGTTTAGAAACATCTCGCATCTTTCCTCTGGACATAAACAAATTTCAAATTGTTCCATCACATAAACGTATCACCAATTCACCATATTGTTTCTCTTGTTCATATAGATACACCAAAACACTCAGGCGGGTTTGAAATTTGCGCCGAACACTTGCAAAGAATACCCGGTAAAAAATGGCTAGAGGAAAAGGGAATTTTACTTGAAGCCACCAAACTGGTATTGTTGGCCACCGAGGCTGGAAAACATGTCGTCACCACCACTTCCCGTTGATGAAGTAAACCCAGAAGATTTACCAATACCAGACCCTGCACCCATAGCTCTACCCATGCAAAATGCAGTTGGGGGCCCCTTCTCCTTTTCATCTGATCCATCGCTTAGTCCGCCCACGATGCCAATGTCTGCTAGAGATACCTTCTTGGCTGCAATTAAGATTAGATAACAAAGTATAAGAAGCTGATGAAGTGAAGAAACAAGAAGCCAAATTTATGTTGTGATTTACACGGTATTTTCCTTTCCATGGGAAATAAATCCCTGCGTGAATACATAATCCATACACAGCCCAAGGATCTCTATCGGAGGGAAAAGATACCGCACAAAAGATACTGCACAGATAGGTACCAAAACATGCCAAATCACTATAGCTGTGTTCATTTGGTAGTTTAGTTTAGTTTTGATGATGTAAAAAGGTGTAATGAGTGGAGAGAGAGAGAGAGAGAGAAATGAGGGTAATGATGATGTCATCAAAACTAAAACTAAACTAAAACTGGAAAACGAACACAGCCTATATCACTGGTCGGATCAACCTTTGAGCAAAAAATAAACCAAAATGTTACGCGTGTATCAGGAAAATGTTCATAGCCATTTAGAACTTCTGAGAAGTAAAAGCTTGTTAGTTGGCAAAAAGGAGAATTTCTCTTTTGGTTTTAGGATCTAAAAGAGTGTTCAACCAAAGGATAAAGCTTACTGAAATAAACCTTCACCGTGGTTAGGCGCTTAGAAGAACAGAATCAACTCGAAAGTAAGCCTTGCCAGTGCTTCATGAAAAAACAAAGGGACATCTCCTCAAAAACTCCTTGGGCAGCCATCCATAGTTTATTCACGAGTACTTTTAACAAGTCGAAAATTTTAAAGCACATGAGTCATATCTGAGACTCATGAAAAGCGAAATCATTTCATCACAGCATTTGAATAACAAGCAAACTCAGAACTAAAGAAAACAACATACAAAAAGGCCAACAGAAACGGAAGGTACTTTAGCTTTAGGAAAGCTAACTTACGAGCAGATATATTAAGATCGATCAATCCACGGCTCAGAGAATCTGCCCATATTCCAGATTTCACTTGGAAATTATCCTTGTTGGGTGGAGGCTTTGATTCAGCTGAAGACTTTCCATTTAGGTTATTATCACTGCCTGCAGAACTTTTTGTGGCCTCTGTAGACGAAGCATCAGTATTAGAAGTGAATGCACCAAAAAGATCAGATCCATCAAAACTGTTTAGAGGGACCGCAGCAAAGGGATCAACTGCATTAGTATTTGATGGCTCAAGTTTTGAAGAAGTTTTGTCACGTTGCACTATAGGATCAGGAGTCGCAAAAAAGTCTAGAGATGAAGACACTGGGGGTGATGAGGCAGGTTTGGAAGCAAACAGATCAACCTTGGCCTGCACACATGGGAAAAAAATAGTCATAAACAACTGTGAATCACAGGACACCGCCAGATTTTCAATAGGACAAACCAAATTATTTTTCCATGTCTCTCAGGCAACGTACCAAGTAAGAGCAATGTCAGTTTGACATCTAGCAAAAACTAATAATTAGTTACACGTATGCACATGTGCGCGCGCTCACACAAACACACACACATTGATACAAATAGGATCCCTAAAAGAAAGCATGTCAAGTACTTGGGCACAACCAAAAATCTTTAGAAGCATAAAACTCCTAGTAATAATAACACAGACATCTATTGTATAAGCAATTGTTTTTTTTTTTGTTTTTCTGCTTACACTCGAAAACAACGGAAATAACAACTGCAAGTGCAGTTCAGCTTTGCACCATCAAAAAACCCATCAGTGACGGCCAATGGGTTTTATTAGAGGACAGTGTAACTGATCCAATTGAAACCACACGAATTATTACTTGGAATTATCCAACAACTAGATGTAAAAATAAGACTTTTTTTATAGAAAGGAATACAAGTATTAGCAAAAATAAACAATATACTTCAATCCATTTCTCATGGATAATTGTGGGGGAAATGGCCTTTGATATGGCCACGTCTCAAAATGATGTACATTAAGAGAGAATTAAATGGACATAAATGTTTAATTAGCAGAAAGAATAATACAACTCAATTGCCTCAATCCTCGTTCATGGGGTGCACTTACATGTGGTGCTCCTTGTGAGAATGCTAGAGCAAGGTGGCTAGGCTTTCAGCATAAGGTCCCCTCAAATTGACCTCTGCACTGACACCTTCTATAATACACTCATCTACAAGGTGGAATTTGCATTTCTTCCGCTGAGGAAGGAATCATTCCTTCAACTACAGAACCAGGCCTTGCATGAATGATTGGCAATGACTAAATCTTTCTTTTGCTAACCCTTTTACATTTTAATATGAACCTTAAACACTTGCAGAAATGTCAAAAAGAAATGTCCTCTGGTAGGCCTGTTGCCATCCCATTTTGTTAAGGTGAGTTACCTTTCAGATATGATGACACAATCAAGCAAAAAAAAAAGAAAGATGATACAATAGCACAATTAAACTCAGTCGAAGCTTTTGGGTCCAACCTTCCATGCAAGACATTTTGTCCTTTCCTGACCCACAAGCATCAATTCTACGCCCTTGCTTATGCCGTTTTCAGCCACCTGCCCTATGCATCCACCAAAGTGCTAATACCACAGACAAGCCCTCTCATGATAATTACCTCTCTCCCCTTTAGCAACCCCTGCTTAAGCCATATTCACACTTACAACTCATGATTGCAAAAATTGCACTTGCACTTGCATACATTCCTCTATTTTGAAGTCCTTTCTAATTCATACTATATCTGTGAATCAGCTCTGCCATCAGGCCTCCAGTTTTATGGCCTTCTTTGGACTTCATTGACCGTATTTCTTTACTGCCTGGCCAACAGCACAAAGGACCGACCAGCTTGTCGTGTTAGTGTCCTCCACATTTAACCCTTCTTTTGGTTTTAATCACTTTTACAACTTCCAATTTGCTTATGAATACAAGAGACTCTTAACAGTAGTGCAGAAAGAGACGAAGGTATAAGTGTTTCATATTTTGATCACAAATTCTAATTTCAATTTGCTTATGAATACTAGAGCCTTATAACTGTAGAGCAGTAGGAGACCAAGGGATAATAAGTGTTTCCTATCTTAATCGAAATTGTAATATATAGAACCAGACAAAGTAGTCCCGTACTCCCGTAACAGTAAATGCCCATGAGTATCCCACATCAGATAGCAAAAGAAAGAAGAGGCCTCCACACATCTTCTAAAAGCCCTGATGATCCCTGCCCTGAATGAACTTTTACACTGAGTTGCTATACGACATGCTAAGGAGAAACAATTCTAAGTACAAGCAATTTTGTCCGCTAAAACATGGTATGGTAATTTCAAACAACAAAAACATTGACATTGTGGGGCACCGGTAAGGTGCTTTATCTTAATCTGAAATCCAGTTAACACTGATTCATGACGACAATTAACTGGACAGATTTCAATGCTATTTGATGCTCTTCAAAACTCGGGAAAATAAGAAAAAGAACAATGGATATAGCTCATTCTAGCATTGAAATCCATTGCTCTAGCAACTCTTGACCGTAGAGCTATCTCCTACGTTCCTCTTATTTTCACGAGTTTTGAATACAATCGACTGGCTATTGTGCTCACACACACACACACACACACACATATATATAAGGTGTATCCTAAGTTCTCTTATTTTCACTGTTTTTCACTTCTTATTGTTCTTTGTTTGCTGCTGATTATGGCAGTTTCTGAGGGATGCCCCTTTGCTCCTGTAATGGTTGCTTAATATAATTTAAGTTACCTAAAAAAACCTGGGAACTCCGGAAATCCATTTCGAACTGGTGTCCAAACCCAATAGAGGCTATTTTTTAGCTTCTCTGTGTCTCTCTCTTTCATGCAAATTTGCATATCACAATGTTTTTCTCGGTTTTATACATAATGTTTACACTTCTTAATTATATCTTTACTTCTTTACCTTGTTTTCATAAACGTACTCTAAGAAATTTCCAAAGCATCAAAAAAATAATAATAATAAAATAAATGTACTCTAAGACAGTCTTTTTCATTTCTGAATCCAATTTTGTGATTATATTTAAACTGTGTAACTTCCTGATCTAAGTAATAACTTTTGTTGCATCATCATCAATTAACTTCTGGGATTGTGTCCTCCTGATCATTTAGCAGTGTTCCCAATAACTAAATTGCTGAAAATATCTTGATTATTAAATGGTAACTTCGCATCAAATTACATTAGCAATCACAGATCTGTGCCATCCAAGCTGAAACATGTGGAAGATTGCAATGCCAAATGAGTCAACATGCGTATGGATTTGTGGCACGGGTACAGGGCATAGTAAATCCAGAGGCAAAACATCATAACAGAACAACCTCAAGGATTAACTTGGAAAGGCATCTGACCTGAGGTTCAGAATTTCCCCCAGCTTCTACATGCGGTTGTGCTGATACAAAAGTTGCATCTGCAAAGAGATCGACTTCTGATATATTGCTGTTCCCAGTTGACGCTTCTTGGGGAATGGATGCTGGTGCATCCATGAGATCACCAACCAAACTTTGTCCAAACAGATCCACTTGATTAGAGTTCCCTAAGGCAGTTTCTGTGAAATAGAAAAGATACATGCACAATAATTTTTCATTACAATGAATCATATACTTAATTCAGTTTCATATTCAACACAGTTGGAATTGATCACTAATATTTGCTTCATTGTGGCTGCAAGTTCAGACCAAGAAAAAGTAGGAAACAGTTCTCTCCCATGCAAAAAAATGGAAAGAAGAAGAAGACGAGAAACCAAAACGGAGTTTAGTTAACGGAGAAAGTTCGATCGACTATTTCAATATTTGTGCAGTCCTTTGGTTAAAAGTCAGCAGCATCTATTTCATGGGAGTCCGGTGAAAATTATGGTAGCGTTTTTAATAATAACAGCTTACGATTAATTCATCCTTCAAAAGGCGCCAGATATACTGATCATAGGTCAAATATGTCAAATCAACTTTTGCAAATTATGAGGGTGCAACACAAGGGCTTTTATTGTGCTATTTACGAGCCACTTAAAGATAACTATAAACACAGATGCTACTAAAGAATACTTACTGGCAGAGGAAGTTCCTCGAGGATCGAAATCATCAAAATCATCATCATCCTCATTATTCAAATTTGCATTTGAGTTCTGTGAGGGAACTGAAGCATACTTATCAGAACCCTTAGTTGATGTTGCTGGCTTTGATGCACCAGATGCTGAAGTATCTCCACCCTTGCTGGAGAACAAACATTCACCACATAAGCAACAAATAAAGGTGTTCAAAACGACATATATGCTTCTGGCACCACAATTGAAAATTAACCATAAACAAAACTGCACAAATCAGCCACTTAGATTCCTAGAGAGAAGAATAAATTGTAGAACTGATTGGAATCCGACCGAGAATTACAAGACCGGGGTTTGGTTGATTTTCTCATTGACTACAACACTTTGCTAGTTTCTCAAGAATGTATAAAACGGCCAATCTCTCTAACGAAAAATCTATTTGCCAGACCTTCAGGGCGGGGCATCAAAAACATTGATTTCAACTGGCATAGTTGCATAAAATAAACAAATATAGCGATTAACGAGGATGCAACTGGACGATCGTCGAAACCCAGTTAAGAAATGGAGCAAAGAAAGGGGCTAACTAAGAGTGTGGGATTCACGTTTTGCGGATTAGCTAAACTAAGTAAGCAAAAGGCATGAGCGGCAAGAATCAAGGGCATGGCCTCCCCAAGAGCTAGAACTTTGCCACTCCTTCCTTCTCCCCTCCACCCTTGAAGACGACAACCTCATGTTTGTCAATTGCAGATCTAAATTGCATGGAAGTATGGACTATATTGAAGTTAGAGCAGACAGAACGGACTCTCCGAGCAGGCGAGCACCTATGAGAACAATTCCCTTGTGTCATCATTCTCTCTCATCAATAAAGATCAACCTACTTATCCCACTCAAATGAAAACAACCCATCTACAGCATTTTTTGCTCCTCAACCAGGTATCCTTAAATCGAGGTTGCAAAAATTGAAACAATATGGTGTACATCTTTCCATGCATAAGAAAAGTATATTTAAAAAAAATCCAACATACACAAACAGTGGTGGGCAAAGCAACGCAGGTGGCCACCCCGGACATTTAAAAGCTCTCCAGTAGATACTACCTACTGTAACGGTAGCAAGTAATCCCACACCGTGGCCCTCTCCCTTCCCAGTTATTGAAGACATCGTGTTATGAATTTTATGAACTTTTCCCATAAATTTATACAAATATACTCAAGTTTCAAATCTGGATTATGCTTCCCAGAATTGTCCTGTCTTTTTCTGCATCCCCTCGTGTCACATACTAATCACCGTGATTATGCTTTTACCCACTTGTTTCAAACTTTCTTACTCATACCCTCTCAGACGTTTACAGTAAAGCTCTCAGGCCAATAATTAATAACAAATTGTGACTGGAAAAATGAAAACATGGAAGAGGAAATCTGAGAGATTAGGGTGTTCTAAATTGGCACGTAATTATCATTGTGAGAATTTAATATGCCCATATGCCCATTCATTTTAGCTTTACATTTCAATACTAGAACATTAGATCTTTTATACAGGTTAATCCTCGGTAATAATGAAATTGCTAGAAACCTAGAAATTTGCTCTCGAATCCAGCCCCCAACTCCAACCCATGGTTCGGGGGTCTGCACCCACACAAAACAAAACAGATGTGAAGCTTGCAGCCACTGCTAGATAATAGAAGCAACCTTCAAATTCAAAAACCAGCCATACCGTGTAGACTCCTTTTTTGAGGTGTTTCGACTTGACTTGGTAGAAGTACTCTTCTCAAACTTTTCTTGACCAAAACGATCGCTGCCCGTGTAACTATCCTTGAACGTTTCACTGTCTTTTGTACCATTAAAGCCTCCATACCTATCACTATTTTGAAAGTTGCTGCTACCAGATGAGGCTGAACCAGATTTATAAGTTATTCCAGATGATGAAAGTCCAAAGTACCTATAAGAAGTGACATGTGAACAAAACCACACAAAAAAAAAAGATGCACAAGTAAATCTGAACAATAGCATGATTCCTGAATCATATACTTACTTCTCGCGGTTTGAAGCAGCTTTGTTTCTCACTTCTTGTATCTTCTCTTTATTATTCAAAAGAGCCACAATATTTTCAGCCTTCTTTCTCACATTAATCCCCATATCCTTCCCACTTGGCTCAACATACTCGAAACTTGCAAGGGACTGCAACAAATTGCAGGAAAGGATTGGAAAACAAAAAGTAAGATAGAATCTAACCTACTTCAATCAGTATAGAAAATGAATAGGAAGATAGAGCAATATCTGGTAGAATTGTAGAACACATACTGAGATTTGAAAAGTGTGCTCAACTATGTCATCAACTGCACGTTCAGATCCATTGGCCACCAAATACTCTATAACAGCCAGTGACTGGCATAGAAATGATTTCAGATATTTAAGGAATAAAAAATGAAGAAAATATACAGGCCACAAAAGCTATGAGGTAGTGGAAGCTTATTTCTGCGTTATCTTCCAAACTGCCACATACATTCAATGTTAGGGAAACACTGAAGGTACTACCTTGTAGACAAAGCGCCAATTCTTGCCAGTTTCAGTTAATCTTGTCCAGAGAACATTCATCACCATCTGACATTCAGAGCTGGAAGATATCTCAAAAGATCAGCTATGTCAAAGAAATGATACTGGTGATAGGGCTAATAATGTCCAATTCAAAGACTAAAAACAAAATTTTATATGTACAATTTTTTAGTGGCCTGAGCTATCTCTGCCAATGCCGAACCATGAGGACCCCAGGGTTCATCATCTGTTGCATCCAGCACCTGCATTGATGTTTAACACTGTGATTTGTTTCTTCTTTTCATTTATTAGATTGATGATCAATGCATATAATATTTTTAATGGATATCACAAAGCCTTTAATAGTTGCCAAGACCCAAATTCCCAAAACCAAGAATAATTTGCATCATGTTACAATTGATTAATTAAGGCCCATGTGTATATATCGAAGGCATTTAATGATCCGGCAAGAATACAAAGATCAAGAAGGAAGTTGTGTTACTTGAGCACAAAAGGTAGATATTTAGACAAAAAAAAAGACTAATATCCAGTATATCAGATGATGAACGAAGGGGAAAACTGCTACCCTTGATCCAACAGCAACTTGAACAGAGCTTTGCAATTAACACAGACATGCTGTAGCCACCGAAGCAATGAAGCTTGTAAAATATCATGTACTGCAAAACATACTTATGGGACAAACAGTGTTTGTTTTGTTCTCCTAGCTCAATTACCAACATGAAAATAATACTCCCTCCGTCCCCAATTTTTGGTCCCAAATAGCACTTTTTGTTATCCCAAAAGGGCTGTCCCAATAGAAAAGTAATGGGGAAAAGTAATGAATTTACTCTTTTACCCTTACTTCTTGAAAAAAAATACATGCAATCATGATGTTTTGAAGGGCAAAGGGAGGAAAGAAAAAAATATGACAAGTGTAATCATGGTGTTCTCCTAATTCTCCTAATAAGTTGGAATCCCCAAAAGGGACCAATAAATTGGGACGGAGGGAGTAACAAAAGCAGGTCCAAATATATCTCTCTAGCAATACATTCGGCAGTTTAGCAATACAAATTATCCTAGAAGGTACAAAACCACAGTGTTAAATCAAATAGTGCAGTAGTTAGAAGTTAGCAATTGAGTACCTATGCATCAATTACACCGTAAGCTAAAATGATTAGTGGAGAATCCAAAATTAAACAGGCAGGGAGGATTCTCAAAGCCTTAGCGACTTAGCTATTCTTGATAGAATACGTACAACTTTGCTATTCTCAGCATAAGCTATTCTTGTTAGTTGTTAGAATAGGTGGATTCTCAAAGCCTTGGCAACTTAGCATAAGCTATTCTTGCTATATACTAACTTTGGCACTCAAAATCAGCTTCTGAAACATCACTAATAAGTAATAATTCTTTACCCATACACTTGGCCCATAAATATTTTTCTTCAGCAGCAAATCAATAGAATCAACGGATACGCAGCCACAATTCTTGTTGGGAACGCATTTACAGACTGAATAAAGTCTTAATACTCTCCTCAATTTCGAAAGTTTAATGGATGCATTAGGAAAACAATGTCACATGAGTGGCACCTAATTAGGTCCCGACATAAGTTTGATTAGCGTGTCCTAACTACGTATTACTATCTGATATTACTATTTCGTACCGAAAACACAATCATCAGGATGACAAACTAAATGAAAAATCACTTGTGCTGCATTCAATTGAAGAGATTCTACTTTCCATGTTGAATTTTTGTATATAAGAGGATTAGCAGTAGACTTAGAAGAGATGAAGTTTCTCGGATACTTGTACAACTAGAACCCTTAAAGCCAAGAATTTCACACCACTCCTATTGAATAGTTATTTGGATCCTCCACGGTAAAGCTCCCAAACTCAATATCGAAATCTCTATGTAAGCTATGAATTCTAAATTTGAGCAAATCTCATTCAATAATATATCCAATCCTTCATTTCATGTTATCCAAATGGAACCTTAAAGACTCACGTTTCATTTAATTGTGTAACCCCAACTTTCTGAAAGTGCGAAGAACATTACCCAATCAAGTTGCAACGCAAGCAAATTCCCACATATTTCCATAACGAAAGCATAGTGATAGTCTGAAAATTAAGCTCGTAAAGGAAGTAATTTACCTTCTGTTCGATCTCAGGAACCTTCAAGACTTTCAAATTCACCTCCCTCTTTCTGCACCCCAGCGAATACGAACATTGATACAAATGAATACATTGATACAAGTGTGTGTGTGTGTGACACAGAGAGAGAGAGAGAAAGGCTTACATTTCCCGGACCGTTTGGTCGATGACCTTCATGAAATCCATGGCAGGATCTGGAATAGAAACCCAAATTCCACAGATCAACAACTGGTAGTTCGATTTAGGGTCCGATTATTGCTAGATCTAGGAGAATTGAAGCACCTTTTGAGTCAATGTAACGAATGAACCCAAATGTTGAATCGAATTTTCTGGGGGATAAAGACGATAGGGCGTAATCAAATTGTTCCTTCGATGTTTGTGTTTTAATATTAGGGGTGAGCATGGACCGGATTGGTTCGGTTTTGTACTAAATCAAGAACCAAACCACTATCTACGGATTATGAATTTACAGAACCAAACCAACGCATAAAAGGCATAGAACCAAACCAATCCAAACCATTAAACTACGGTTCGGATTCGGTTTCGAACCACGGTTTGCTTAAAATTGAGATATTATTTCCGTAAACTATTTAGAGTACTTAAAATTTAGGTTTACTACGTTAGGTTTATATAGAATACGAATAGGTTCTCATACATAGAAATTTAGGGTAATTAATCACGGTAACGAAGGAAATCAAGGAATAAGAATAGGCATGACCGAATTATGTATAGAAATTTAGAAAAATAGAAACATGTTGTGGAATCAAAATTCGAAGGGAGAATTTCATCACCGAATTTATTTGCTATGACTAAACCACTATTGGTGCATTTGAATTAGGGGAATAAGTTGTGAATTCTAGGCAAAATAAAATCTTGCTAGAGAAGGAATAATAAATAAATTAAATTTGGAAGTTAGTTGACTATGGCTTATATATATATATATATATATAGGGGGCGGATCCGTGGACATACACTTTGCACACACATTTTGACACTCCATCTTAGCCATAGAGATGGAGGGCTGAGATTAAAAATTAAAACAACCCTCCCCTTCTTCTCACGTGCTCTCTCTCTCTCTCACACACACCAACACACCCAACCTAGAGAAGTCCTTCTCTGCCGCCCAAACCTTCTCTCTTGTCACTCGGTACATCATGGACACGTTCCGTAAGCACAAGAACAACTGGAGTCCTGCCATTGTCGAGGATTTAAACAAGCTCCGTCGCTCAAATCCTCTCTCCTTTCGTTTTTAATTTTTCAGTTCTTCAACGATTAAGGATGCCTCGCTGATGTTGGTTAATCTTTGATTTAGTTTTCATTTTGATTTGATTGGATAGGATTCAGAAATTAATGATGTGGGTGTTAATGATAAAAATCTGCATCGGACTTGAGTTGGCCTTAGAACAATGCAACGTCATGAGGGCTTCTTCGTGGGCGATTTCTAGTGACAATCAATTTCGAGGATTGTACTATTGAACATTCGTTCCTTAAATGGTGTGAAGAACTTAAAGCTATATATCCAATTAAATCAAGAATAAATCACAGGATTTTGCTTTGATAATTAGATAAACTGTGTTGACGCTGGGCATTGGATCATTAGGTGGATGGAGGGCTTACGGTGGCCATAGAAGAAATGGGGTGCATTGCGGTTTGTTGGGGAGAGAGACAGAGAGAGAGCGCTCGTGAGAATAGAGGGTTGTTTTAATTTTCAATCTCAGCCCTCCATCTCTATGGCTAAGATGGAGTGTCAAAATGTGCGTGCAAAGTGTGTGTCCACGGATCCGCCCCCATATATATATATATATATATATATATATATATATATATATATATATATATATATATATATATATATATATATATATATATATATATATACATGGTTCGGATCGGATTGGAACCGGAACCATGAACGTAAATCCACAAACCAGACCATTGACTACGGATTCTAATTTTTTTAAACCAGGACCAAACCACGCTACTAAAAAACCGAATCAAACCAATCGGTTTGGATTGGTTTGGACTGGATTCACAGTTTGACGGATTTTCTGCTCACCCTTATTTAATACTCCAATGAGAGAGAGATGGAGAAATATGCTTGTGAGTTGTGATCTTTGAGTCGATTTATCGCTTCCTCTTTTATCTCTTTTTTTTTTTTTTTATAATTCCTCTTTTATCTCTCTCGTCGTTTTTCCCTTTTTACATGGATATATCTTTTCTTCTGTCGTCTGTATTTTCAAAATTAGGGGGTGTTCCACTAAAAAAAAACTATTTTTTCAAAAATCGAGACAGGTCATTCTCCTACATGCATCACATAAAAAACTGTGAAAAGCCAATTTTTTCAAAAAAACACCTTAGTGGAACACCCCTTTAATCGAAAAGGGAAAAACTATAAAGGTTGTGTTTGTTTCCCAGTTTTAGTTTTGATAACATCATCATTACCCTCATTTCTCTCTCTATCTCTCCACTCATTACACATTTTTACATCATCAAAACTAAACTAAACTACCAAACGAACACAACCAAAAGAATCTCATTTGGTGATATCATGAAATTGTGTGTGGAACCGGGGGCTTGTAGTGAGTGAATCTTGGCCGTTCAAAGTATTTTGGACGGTCCGGATTTTCAAAATTATAAAATCATATTAAAATTTTAATTTATAGTACATTTCAAAGTTTTTATGTGGACAACTTATAAAATTCTCATATTGTACATGAAAAATTATCAATATGTTCAAACTTACACCATGTGATATTCTTATGGGATATACATATATAATCTAGGTTTGCGAGGCTAATCGAACCGAATACTGTCAAGTTCAAGTTCGACTCAAATATTAAACGAACTTGAAATTGATGTTCAGGTTCAGCTCATTTAGCACTCAAACCGAACGAGCTTTTACTGAGTCGAGCCCCGAACAATTCACAAACCGCTTGATTCATTTGCAGCCCTAAGTAGCACTTATAGATTAAATTTATATGTTACGTCCCATCATCCATAGACCTTTACATAGGGATCACGATCGGTGACCGGCCAACAAGGCCTTCATACTTAACCAAATGGGCTTAACAATAAAGTGCTTTAAATAAAACTAGAGGTCGGGGCACACGCGATGTGTGTGCAAGTCCAACATAATATTTTTTTTCAAATCCTATCTCCCTCTTTATATATATTTTTTTCATCAAAATTTGACTTGCACACGCATTGGTCATTCGACACAATCTTTGTCATTCGTTAAAGGATACAGTGTTAGAGCATCTCCAACAATTCCTAGGCATTTTGCCTTGGAAAAATGCAATTTTCCATTATGGCTAGCCACTAAATCAAGGACCTGGGTTGCTGATGTGTAATCCGTGCATATCTAGGCTGTCCGTTGCTCAGATGGATGGCCCAGATTTTACCTTTGCACCTTTGCATCCGAACTGTTCATTGTTGTGGGTGCAAGATAAAACATGGTCAGCCGGCCGTTACGAACGGCCTGAATGTGCACAACACGGTGTTATGCATACGCTGCACAACAGCATCCCATCATCTCTAAATCAATGGGCTTCCAAACAGCCTCCTCAACACCCTAGGCATTAGGGATAAAATAAGTTTTTTCGTCGAACTCCAAAACAGAAAAATCAAAGCAGCTAGCCCATCCATAGATCGCCTCCAAGCTCCATCTCTACTCCTCCAAGCTCTATCCCTACTCCTTTAAGCTCTATCTCCTCCCAACCCTTGTAAAAAAATTAGAGCAGCCCAGCCACAGATTACCAGCTACGAAGTCGGTGAATTGGGCTCCACTGGCCAATTATTCATCGGCGCCAACCTCGACTTGGGCACACGATCTTCACCGGCGTCAACCTCGATCTTCCCTGGATCTTTAATGGTCAGATTATGGCAACATAGAAGAAGATAGAGGAAAGAGAGAGAGAGAGAGAGAGAGAGAGAGAGAGAGAGAGAGAGAGAAGCACATGTGAGGCTACAGTGACTCTCCGGGCGTAGCGAGTCATTGTAGCAGATGTTGAACTGCCGAGTTTCTTGTCGAGGCTGTTGGGTCTAGTTTTGAAGGGTTTCCAACCCAAAATGGGAGAGACGCCTAGGCTCTTGGAGATGCTCTTAGTTACAAATTATATGAACAAATTACCTTTAATTAGTGTAGCGACCGGGTTCACGAGAGGTAAGAAGGTTCAGCACTGCGCATGAGGGGAAGGAAGAGCCAAGGGGTCACCCTTACGAAAGTAGCAAAAGCGAATGCGGATCGGACCCACTGGGTTGTCTTATCCCCAAATTATGGATCCACACGAATTAGATGGAAGTTGAGCTTGAACCACCGAGCGGACCTCTCTATGTTAGTGCTCTCGGATGGTTGTTTGCTGACTCCCTCAGGACTTGTCGTCCGGACGGACGAGTCTACAGCATGATCTAGGTGGCTCGAAGGAATCCTATCCCCGAGCGCTATACAAGCCGAGTCGATTGACTTCGATGTCGTAGAGCTCGGCAGCTGTCAAAGGCTCAATAGAGGCGTGCCTGGCAGCCTCGGCAAATCATTAATGGGAGAAGTCAAGCACCTTGCATGCAAAGCCTGCAGGACCACGTGATTGATCGATGAGTATTCCCTAAACCAGTTGACCCCTCAGGTTCATCAGAGATGACGCCAGTCGAAGCACTGCTTCTGCTAAAGACATTCTTACCACACTAGACATCACCCTCGGTATGGACGGTATGCGTGTGGTTCACGAGGGACGTGGTAAGCACGCCCCTCTTTGCCTATAAATAAGGCCCTCACTAACCTCATTCAGGATCTCTCTCTCTCTCTCTCTCTCTCTCTCTCTCTCTCTCTCTCTCTACATTCAAGACTTCTTTACTCACTTTCTCTCTCTAAGTTTCCAGCAAACCTCTCCCTCAGTTGCTTACTTAGCCATCAGAGTGCCTTCCCAGACAACCACCGTACAGGCTTGGCACTAACGTGGTTGTTCAAGTGTGCAGGTTCTCTTCTTAGGCGAATACCTAAGCTCCAACAAGGTCCAGTCACCCCTCTTATCTCCGTACCTGAACCAGAAGGCTAAAAGAAGTAAATCCGGTGAAGCGCCTCCCACAATTGGTGACTCTACTAGAGGCGCAGTTACCTCTCCTAGCCTCTCTTTACACTTTATAGTGGTGGTTCTTCACTCTACTCAAATATCTTCTTTCAAAGCTCTCTCAAAACTTACCAAACATGACTGGACCTCACCCTAGGCCTAGACGCCTTCGACACCAACGGTAACTACGTCAACGACGCCAACCGCAAGAGGTACCACCAGGTCAGGAGTGACCTGGGACTATCCCTCACCCCTACAGTGAACAGAAACGGAACAATCACCGTGGCGTCCAATGTCGTCGGCACCAACAACGCCGGAGCAAGCAATATCCTATTCCACTTGAATGGGAACGTTGTCCCACTTGAATGGGAACGTTGTCTCACTTGACAACCTTACAACTCCCACTGCTCAAACTGAAATCCTACCACCCCCTCCTCCTCTCACAATGGAGGCCCAAATGACCATCATGAAAAATGAAATAGGAGCTTTAAAGTAGGCAAAGAATGGGCCTACCCCTTCGAAGTCAGTTGGCTGAACGAGAACGAGAAGCCCCAGCCAACCGCGAGGACAAACGAAAGTGGGAGGGTTCCAGTCTTTAGTCGCCTAGGCCAAGTCATTGAAGTGGACCACCGAGGAAATGCCCTCGTCATACAGCCAAGGCATGCTTCATTCCGAGATCAACAAACCCAAGGCGAGTACAAGCGAACTAAGTTTCCAAAGGACAGCGTCACTGCCTCAAGCGCCCCAACGCCGAACATCCGTAGAAAGTGAGATAAGGGTAAAGGCCAAGCAAGAGGCTTGGCTTCGCGCCGAAAGTGAGATAGTCATAATCAATCAGTGGATCGGAGGGACAACCAACACTAAAACCGGTCAGTTGACCGGAAGGTTACCGGCACCTAGTTAATCGGTGGATCGGTAGGGTGCCCGGAATGGTGCACCCAACGATCACCAAGAGGATGAGGCTCGGTTGCACCTAGCGATGGTTCCAGTGGCCACCTCGGCCGGTAGAGGCAGCAATGGAGGAAACCAGGGGCTTGACCTTGGGGAGAGGTATGAGCTCCGAAACGATGGAGGAAGTATAGTGCTCGTCAATACGCGCACTAGGGAGAAGAAGGTTTACCACGCCGAGCAAGAGGCGAGGCACCCCCGATCTAGAAATGACGCACAGGGTGTCCGAGAACAACCTGCTAAAAGGCGTTCATCCGAACGAAGCAACGTACATGTCGACGACCACGAGCTTCGACACCGGACGAACGTCCCCCTTCAAAAGAACTTGCGAAGATTACTGAACGATTTTTTTTTTTTTTTTTGGGTAAATAAGCTTGAAATAAAAAAGGGCTAACCGAATTTACAGCCTACAAAGGACATACCCCAGGAGGACAAAATAAAATAAAAGAAAGGAAAGGTAGAGAACAATATAAAGATAGGAGACCTACGCCAACTGGCTACAAGTATCTAAGAGTAAGTAATTTGAATGTTTCCTAACCTTCTAAAAAGATGATTAAGAAACATACAACAAAATGATTAAATTTGAGATTCAGCATCTGAAGCTTGTCATGTAGATGATAGCAGAAAAGTCCATGAAGCTTGTCATGTGTAGATGAAGATTTGACACCATGAGATCAGCAGACAATGATGCAGCAGCAGCAGTAATGAGTAACACAAACAGGTTGAATCACAATAGAAATGGGTAATACAGCAACATTAAGGACTTGCGGCTTGAATTGGTCCACTGCAGAACAGGGCTGCATGATGGTGAAGGTTGTATCCTAACAGCTGGTATAACAGGCTAGAGTAGGGAGGAAAGGCCCCCTCCTAGAAGGGACTAATACATGCCATGGGACAGCCCCCCAAGGCTAAGCCAGAAAACTCAACATCGTGGATGCTGATCAGACACACAGCAGTCCAGATGATGTCAAACAACTCTAAGCATAAGCACTACCCGGATTAACAAGCAAGTCCACTAGTAAGTATACAATGAAACAGGTAAGCAAGCAAGTATCTATAGCAACAGCCCTTGCTATAGTTTAACATGAAGGTTCAAGTGCAAGCAAGTAAGTATGTAGGTTGCAACAGCCCTTGCAACCCACTTAATGAGCATAATCCAAGTGCAAGCAAGTAACTATAGCAATAGCCCTTGCTATAGTTTAACATGAAGATTCTAGTGCAAGCAAGTAAGTATAGAATATACCAGCAGGTGACTACCACAACAGCAGAATGCAGCAGATTATTGAACGGTTGACCTCAACCGTTCGGGCCGTAGCCAGTTAGATTCTCGGCTAGAGAAGGCCAAGCAATCCCCCTTCACATCTGAGATTGCCGACACGATTCCTCCCCCAGACTTCAGAATTTCCAAATTCACAAAATACGAGCCCACCACCAACGCCATTACCCACGTACAACAGTATCGCCTGGGGCGAGATCTACGAATACGGTGATGCCATTATGTGCAAAACCTTCTCCACTAGCCTCGGCACCACGGCCCTCTTGTGGTACAGTCAGCTCGCCCTAGGATCCATTGGTGACTTTGACGAACTTGAACATGCGTTCACGTCTCGGTTTATGACAAGCAACACACAACCAAAGACGCCCGACGCGTTGGTCAATATGAAAAGAGGGCCGGACGAGACTCTGAAGGAGTACATCGCCCGGTATTGGGAAGTGTACAGCCTTGTCGAGGACTGTGATCAGAAGATAGCAACTACCTCATTCAAAAATGGACTTGAAGACTTGTTAGACCTCTTCAAGGAACTTATGTTGCGACCACCGAGAGATATGTCCGAGCTCATGTGCACGGTGGATAGATTCTGAGAGCTCGAAGAGGTCTTAGTAGAGCCTCGAAGGGGGCTAGCAGCAGAAGTTCACTGAAAGAGGGGAATAAGTAGGTGAACAACATCAAGAAATGAGGGAAGAATGAGTAAGGTGGAGGAGGCGATAACAGAGGTTATCAAGATTAGGGCTGCAAAAAAAAACCCGTGAACCGTGAAACCGAACCTGACCGAACCGAACCATAGGTTTTGGATTGGGTCCGTGGATTAATGGTTCGGACATGGATTGAAAAATTAGAAAACCGTGCTTTGCGGTTCGGTCCATGGATTTTCATAAAAGAACCATGGATAAACCGAACCGGACCGTGAGAATTTAATCAATAAAAATACATATATTTATATATATAATATTGGGATAAGAATTATAATTAAACATATTATTCTTAATTTTATACCCTAAATAGGTGAATGTGGTATAACTGAAAAGTAAAGGTGCAAATTGTAATTAACAATTGTAATTTTGCTTGCACGTATATTAGCTACTCCCATGCTCGGGACTGGTTGTGGTGAAGACTTTTGTTTACTCGCTTTATGTTATGCTGTTTCTGCATTTTTTTTTTACTGCTAGTGTTTACTCTCTTGAATGTGAATCTCTTTAAATCATTTTGAAGCAATGTTGTTGGTGACTTGGTGTTGTTTATTAAAACTTAAAAGCTACTCATGAATTTGTTCCAAAAGTTACATTGAGAATGTGAATGTGGAATATATATTTTTATTTTGTGAAATGTTATAATCCGTGGATAAACCGTGAACCAAACCGTAATTCTTTTGATTGTTTCGAAACCGGACCGTAGACTTTTGGTTTGGACACGGATTGCCTTACATTGGACCGTAGACTTTTGGTTCGGTCCTCGGATTCATACCAATCCGCACCAAACCGGACCGTTGACACCCCTAATCAAGATAACAGCAACAGAAATAACAACGACGGGGGAGGATGGGAAAGACCCCCAGAAATGACGACTATGTGGCCGAGACCATTGTCTTCACGATGACAATCTACAAACTTCTCACAGAGATTGGCAGAAAAAGGTGGTTCTTCTGGCCCAAGGACAAGATGGGGACCGACCCAACCCACAATGGGAAGTGTACCTACCACAACGAGGTGGGACATTACACAATTGGATGCCGACCATTCAAAGTTCACTTAGAGCGGTTGGTGGCCGAGTGCCACAGGGAGGAATGGGTCGACCGCACCAGGACTTCTCTCATGGCAAGAGGACTGGCTCCACAGGCAGCAGCATCCACCGCCCCCACCATAGCCACAAGGAGGGCCGAGGGGGCGTGGTGGAATCGTCGATGTAATCCACGGCCCGGTAAGCAAAGGCCAAGCCGAGATGATGCACGAGGAGCTGAGGAAAATCGAGGCAGGGATGCATGTACTGTTAGTGGGGTAGCTCCCAAAGCATAAATTCCAAGAGCCTGAAGACCCCTTTACGATCTTGTTCACCGAACAGAATCTGGAGGGGCTATAGTTGTCCCATGAGGACGCCCTCGTTGTCGAAATTAAGATCGATCACACCACTATACAGTGCATACTGGTCGATCAGGGGAGCTCCGCGGACGTCCTGTATTACTCGGCGTTCAAAGCCATCAGATGGACGCATGACGAGCTGACCCCTTCTAATGTCCCTCTCGTTGGCTTCGCAGGACATCTCGTGTGGCCCCTCGGGAGTATCTCCCTCCCGGTATGGGCACGCTCGGTCCATCTGGTGGTGGAGTTCATAGTTATGGATTCCCCGAGCCCCTACAACGCCATTTTTTAGAGAGGATGGCTGCATGGAATGAAGGCGATTGCTTCAACTCTCCACCAGTGCGTGCACTTCATCGGTGCATCCGGGCGACATGAAACAATTAGAGGCAATCAGATGGCCTTAAAGAAATGCTTTGTGAATGTTGTTTGGGTGATAGACAAAAAGGAAAACAGGATGCCGAAGCAAATACAGTGGATCGAGATGTTAGAGTCCACCCCAATCCTTGAGAACGTTAGTTCCAAAGCCGAAGAGAAATCGGTCGAGGACCTGATCAAAGTACCAGTCAACGAGGACGGCAGTAGGTACTTTATGGTGAAAATTGAGCTCTCCAATCTCCTCAAGGATAACATTGAGGTGTTCACGTGGACTACTTACGAAATGCCAGGCGTAAGCCCGGATTTCATCACCCACACCCTCAACGTTGATCCGGCTAGGAAACCAGTGGTGCAAAAGCCGCGAGAGTCCTCCGCAATCCACTCAAACGCCATCATAGAAGAGGTCAACAGACTGATAGATGACGAGGCCATCAGAGAAGTATAGTATCGTACCTGACTGGCCAATACCGCGGTTGTAAAAAAGAAGAATGGCAAATGGTGGGTGTGCGTGGACTACACCAAAGGACTGCTTCCCCCTTCCTCCGATAGACTAGCTAGTAGACGCCACCACCGGCCATGGCAGGTTGAGTTTTATGGATGTGTACCGGGGGTACCAGTAGATCGCAATGGACGCGGTGGACATGGAGAAGACAGCCTTCATCACGCCAAAGGGTATCTACTGCTACGTAGTGATGCCCTTCGGCCTGAAGAACGCCGAGGCCACCTACCAGAGGATGGTCTCCAAGATGTTTTAGAAAGAGCTTGGGGACATTATGGAGGTGTACATCGACGATATGCTGGTGAAAAGCAAATTTGCAAAGGACCACCTTGGTAAAATTTTCGCGATACTCATGGTGCAGAAACTACGGCTCATTGGCGAGAAATGTGCCTTCGGAGTAAGCTCGGGGAAATTCCTGGGGAATCTCATCACTCGATGAGGAATCGAGGCAGACCCCAATCACCTAATTGCCATCCAAAAGCTCCGAGCCCCCACGAGCATCAAAGAAGTCCAAAAACTAACCGGAATGACAGCAGCCCTCAACCGCTTCATCAGCAAATCCTTCGACGCCTGCTGCCCATTCTTTGAGTCTATAAAGACAAGTAGGAGGGCCTTCTAGTGGATTGCCGAGTGCGATAAGGCACTCACCGAGCTTAAAAACTACATGGCAAGGGCACCCCTTCTGGTCACTCCAAAAGAGGACGAAGACCTCTACTTGTAACTAGCCATGTCTGAGCATGCTGTGAGCTCGGCACAGGTTAGACAAGAGGGCCTAGACCAATAGCCCATTTACTACTCTAGCAAAATGATCCTCCCTGTAGAGACGAGGTACTTGTCGCTTGAAAAGTTGGCGCTAGCCCTCGTCACCGCAAAACGAAGACCCCTCCCTTACTTCCAATGCCATACAATCATTGTCATCACCGAGTACCCTCTGAAGGCCGTACTTCAGAAGGCTAACCTCTTGGATAGAATCTATAAATGGTCTTTGGAGCTTGCAAACTTCAACGTCTAGTACGAGCCCCGGACAGCAACCAAGGAACAAGTTCTGGCCGACTTCATCACCGAGTTCACGCCAAGGCTGGAGGTCAAAATTTAGGAGAAAGCGACAGACGAAGCACTTGGTGAGAACCCCACCCCCAAGCAATCAGGCTTTGTCTTGAAGAGATCTCCCCCGAGAACAGCAACGATCTACATGGGCGATTCATGGCGTATACATGTTGACGATGCCTCCAACAGCAGAGGGGCTGGGGCTGGTATGGTACTTATATCCTCTGAAGGTACCTTCCACTGAGTGCACCATGAGCATTGGATTCCCAGCCACCAACAATGAAGCTGAATACGAGGCCCTCATTGCGGGGCTCCGCCTTGCCCTAGGCCTCAGGATAGAAGAGCTACAGGTCTACAGTGATTTAATGCTAGTAATCAACCAACTCAACAGTGAACACGGCTCGGGTGATCACCAAATGCTCAAATAAATCAGCCATGCTCAGAAGCTTTAAGACGACTTCAAGCAGTCAACTTCTGGCACATCGAAAGAGCTCGCAACACCCACACCGATGCATTCGCTGCTCTCGGCTCAGCGTGTTCCAAAATTGGGGGCTTTCGCATAGTCATCCTTGGCGACATCCCCATTCCAAGCTTCGAGCATGGGCAGGAGGATGTCATGTGTGTTACACAGGGTCCTAGTTGGATGGATCCTCTGGTTGCCTACCTCAGAGATGAGAGGCTTCCCTTTGATAAGAAGGAGGCCCACAAGATTCGGTGCCAATTAGCTTCCTACTTCCTCTATGCAACTAGCCAATTATCAGGCGTACCTACATGGGCGCAGATCTACGAGTACTCCACAAGAAAGAAATACCTCAAGTACTTCATGAAGGCAGTTGCAGCTGCCACTCTAGAGGGCGATCCCTGGCCGAGCGCGCAACAACGCATGGCTATTGGTGGCCTAAAATGAGGAAGTCTGCCGAGGAGTGTGTCTAGAAATGCGAGGCTTGTCAAAAGCACTCATAACTCCTCCATCAACCCACCCTCTCCTTTCACCCTCCCTGTCACTAGTCCGTGGCCCTTCGCGCAGTGGGGCTTGACATTGTTGGCATTCTCCCCACTATGCCCAGTGGGTTCAAACACCTCATCATTACCATGGACTACTTCACGAAGTGGGTTCAAACACCTCATCATCGTCAGAAAGCACCGTCCTCCTTTGCCTTGGTGGTTCTTCAACACAGGTTCCTTTTTTTGTCTTCAAAAAGCCCTTGTAGCTCAACTCGTAGCCGAGCACAATGTGGGGTTGTTGTTTGTGGAGAGAGACCAGGGCGTTTATGATGTCGTCGTTCGAGCTTTCGAGGAGCTTCTTGTTCACCCTTCCACAATTTGCATGAGCAAAGAATAATTTCACAAGTCCTCAGTAAAACATGAAACGATACGAAAATACAATGCTGCAAAATAACAAGGAAAGGCGTTCGGCTTACTTGGGGAGCCACGTCTTTGCGGGACATGCCAAGTGTGGGGCTCACTAGGGGGGCCCACATGAAGTTCCTCCTCACCACCACAAAGTCGTTATGCCACTTCTCAGAATCGTAGAGGTCTCCGATAAAATGGTCATCTCCGAGCGGATGGAGAAGTAATACCTCCGAGAAAATCCATTTTTGGCCATGTAGTAAATGCCAATCAAGTCGTAGACCGTAACCGAGATGTTATGCCTCTCAACTAGTTTGATCACCGAGCATACCACTCGATACACGTTGACCACGACTTGATGGAAGGTAAGCTCGTACATGTAGAGGAGCTGGTGGACGAGCTTGGGAAGGGGAAAACGAAGGCCCCCTTCAGTAATGGCCATCAAGGGAACGGTAATCCAGTCGTCCCTGTAGACGATCCGGTTGCTGAAGTTCAATTCCACCTCTATGTGTCCAGGATCTCATGTTTCTCCCAAAAGGTGACAAGGAGATGGGGTTTCTCGGGGTCAAATTCCTTGACATATGTGTAGGTATCGAGACCAGTCTTCGGTGGTGGGACCTCATCCCAATTGTCCCCGAGTTCAAGACAGCTGCTCTCGGCGGCGTTATGTTCTCCTGTGGCTTCGGCATCATCTCCTTCCCTGTCCTCGGGAGGATTAGCCTTGGGATTGTGCTTCGCGATCGTACTGCTCAAGCTCACTACGCCTTCTTCATTCCCACCTTCGGCTTATAAATCAACAACTACGAGAGGGACCACGGGGGACACGGCGATATTGATCTTGGGCGACTTAGGTGCCCTCAAAGAGTATAGTTGCTTGTTTGGCCGAGACGAGGTGGCCTAAGGGTCTTGATCGATTCGACCTACTTCTCCGTGCATCCTTTCCTAGTCCTCAGAAGTTATCGCCTGGAGTGGAGGTATAGATAAAAGACATGGGGCTCTGTACTACCTACCGAATCCTCTTAAGATCTCTCGGGCAGCCTTTTCATCAAAGTCTAAATCGTTGTTTGAGACTAGAAGGAGTCACTGCTCATCCAGCTGAGAACCTAAAATAGTGCACGGGAAAGACCCGTCAGCGATATGCATAAAGGCACACAAATTAATGCAATTCCTACGTGGAAAGCGTTTGACTATCCAAGGGGAGCTACCCACTCAGGTATGTTAATCACTCGGCTAGATCTAAAGTGTAGTGTGTGCATTCGGATAGCAGATCACAAACCCTCGGAAGAAGGTTCGAGACCGCTCAAAAGAATAAGTTGAATCTTCCATCAACCCATAAAATGGCAGCCGTGCTTCGCCGCTGGAAAACTTAAGGGAAAAGTAGAGCTTAAACCCCCAAAACCTAAAAAACCACTCCCAAGGCATGAAAAAGAGAGAAAAATGCAGGAAAAACTAGAGAAAAACAAGATTTACCTCTAGTTTTTGCAAGAGGAATGGCCTGAAAACAAGATCGGAGCAGAGAACGACTTGATTCAACTGGGAGGCTCGAGTTTTTGGGAGAGAAGAGAGCGTAGCAGAGTAATAGTGCCTTTTCTCTCTCCTCTCTTTGTATTTATAGGGGGAGAGGGGGTAGGGTTAAGCCGTTTTCATCAATAGGGGTAATGATGACAACAGCTCGGGAGATGAAACGACAACTCAGCCGAGCCAATATGACACCTGTCCCCAATTTAAACCATTTGGGTGGGGATTCCAAGTGTGACCGCTCGGACAGCTAGAGCGACGACAATGACACGTCATGGATGTTTTGCACCGGATAACCTGAACCATCACATTCAAAGGACGATTTCTGAAATGACGTCACATCAAACATCCCTTCAAATTCAAGCAACGACGTGACATTTCGAGCACAACTTACACCTCTCACAGCTTGGATGATATTCCTCGGAAGTTCACAGCAATAGCTCGGTGGGGCCTCGGGAAAGGCGAATAGACCACATGACCGCTCGGTGAAATCAACTCCCCAAACAGCTGAGCGGTGATTGAGGAAGTTGGGGGGCTATTATAGCGGCCGGGTTCACCAAGGGTAAGAAGGTTCAACACTGCACACAAGGGGAAGGAAGAGCCAAGGGGGTCACCCTTACGAAAGTAGCAAAAGCGAATGTGGATCGGACCCACTTGGTTCCGCCGAATCAGATGAAGTTGAGCTTGAACCACCTGAGCGGTTCTCTCTATGTTAGTGCTCTCGGATGGTTATCTGTTGACTCCCATGGGATTTGTCGCTCGAACGGACGAGCCTGCAGCATGATCTAGGCGGCTCAGAAGAATCTGATCCCCGAGCGCTATATGAGCTAAGTCGGTTGACTTTGGTGTCGTAGAGCTCGACAGCTGTCAGGGGCTCGGTAGAGGCGTGCCTGCCAGCTTGGGCAGATCATTAATGAGAGTAGTCAACCACCTTGCATGCAGGCCATTAATGGTGACAATCAACCACCTTGCATGCAAAGCCTGCAGGACCACGTGATTGATTGGGGAGTATTCCCAAATTGGTTGACCCCTCAGGTTCATTAGAGCTGACACCAACCGAAGCACTGTTTCTACTAAAGACATTCTTACCACACTAGACGTCACCCTCGGTACGACGGTACGCGCGTGGTTCATGAGGGACATGGTAAGCACGCCCCTCTTTGCCTATAAATAAGGCCCTCACCAACCTCATTCAGGATCTCTCTCTCTCTCTCTCTCTACATTCAAGACTCTTTACTCACTTTCTCTCTCTAGGTTTCCAACAAACCTCTCCCTCAGTTGCTTATTAAGCCATCGGAGTGCCTTCCCGGACAACCACCGTCTGGGCTTGGCACTAACGTGGTTGTTCAAGTGTGCAGGTTCTCTTCTCAGGCGAATACCTAGGATTCCAACAAGGTCTAGTCACCCCTCCTCTCTCCGTACCGAACTAGAAGGCTTAAAGAAGTAAATCTGGCGAAGCACCTCCCACAATTAGCAGCTATCAACAAGGCTTTCGGGGGGGGGGGGGGGGGGGGATTTTGGTAGGACATTTAGTGTGCAATAAAGGAGAAAATGGTGTACTTGAGGAGGGAGGGAGAAAGGACGATGATGGGCAGTGGGATGACAGTTGTTTAACTCTTCCGTGGTAGTTACGTTTTTTTTTTATGTGTCGGGAAACTATAAAAAAAGAAGTTTGTAGGGGTAAGAGTGTTTAAACACTTTTGTGACACGACTTAAAAAATGGGGACACGAAACTGGTGCTTCCCCTTTAGATATTATAATAGATAAATACACATTTGCGGAAGCAGTTTAAAAAAAAAAAAAGAACTTCGATTAAACTTATGGGTCTCATGAAGTAAGTATAACATGATGAAGTGAGATTAGCACTACCCATTCGGTCCAGAACATACTATAATCATCCCATTACATGTCCATAACATATAGCTCACATACATCACTGCAAAAATATGTACATCATTGTCCATAAGTGAGACTATTACAAAACATGCCAAAAATGCAAGTCTTCCTTTCTACATGCAAAATACTTCACAAAGTCAATTTACATAAAACATCGTACTTATAACCTTTTAGTATGATTTCTTAATTATCATGCATCATGTATTTGATAAAACATACTCATTATTCCACTAATATCTCTCCCCCTATTCACTGTCTGTCTCTCTCTCTCTCTCTATCTATCTGCCATCCCCTCTTCACATCTCTCCCTCTCTCCTCTCCAGTTTCTTTATTTGAGATTTCATGAATAAAAAATGAAAAATCTAGAAAATTAAGATTCAAAATTTGGAGACTTTTTAAAACAAAAGACATTTGTACTCTGTTTAAAGTATGTATTGATTGGTTGGTGAATGGATAGTTGATTGAAATAGAAAAGGGAATGTTTCAAAATGTCCCCCAAACTTTGACCTCAATGTCTCATCGCTCCCCAAACTTTCAAAAAAAATCAATTTTACTCCCAAACTTTGCTTCCGTTATTCAAACTTACTCCTTCCGTCTTAATCCGTTAACTCACTAACGAAATTTGATGACATGGACGATAACGGTACAACAAAATCATAAACCGTTAAACCCATCCACACTCCATCCACGCCCGCCTACGTGGAGGTCCACGTAGGACAAGTGGACCCCGCCACTTAACTTTCAAAAAAAAATTAAAACAAAACAAAATCGATCTCTCTCTCTCCACCCCTAATCTGTCTCTCCCTCCAAAAATGGATCTGTAAGGTTGGATCAAAATTGTTCACACGGACTTCTTCCTTCATCCGATGAAAGCCAAACACAATTCATCAAATACTCTTCCAGTGCCAGCTTCGTCCTCCTCCTCCTCTCCAATTTTCTTCATAAACGGTGTATATACACACAAATGCATACATATATCCACATATAAATATTTTTAAGCAGGCCAATATGTCACCAAAAACTCAGATTAATCCCTTGAATTTTTTTTAAAAAAAAAATGGCAAACACCAGCACCCAAACTCCTCCTCTCTCCTTTTCTTCTCTCTCCTCCTCACATTATCATCACTCACCACAACCTCAAACTACCTTCCAATGTGAAACCATTAATAGAGAAACAGGGAACACGTATAGTCACAGATAAACAAACGCCAGCGACGGTGGCCACACAAAATCAATTCGATTGACAATCGTTGTTCTTCCTGTTCTCGTCGTGGGGGAGTTTGACTGGTTCTATGGTTTCACAGACCTGTGCGTGCGTGTGTGTGTGAGAGAGAGAGAGAGAGAGAGAGAGAGAGAGAGAGGCTAGTCGAGCATTTCTAAATTTGACCAGAAATCGTTAGAGAGCTTCAACGGGGGGTTGATCTGCCTGTGCGGTCTACTCCGGCGACAAGAAATGATCGCGCACACAGCGCTGCAATCATCTCACTAAGGTGAGCAAAACCCACTGATTCAATCGAGTTTTTGATAAACTTCGATTCTGACCATAAACGGGTGGCGCTTCAACATAGGCGATTTTCAAGTTTAAAAGTAATATTTGCAAATATTCAAACATTTTTGTAATCCTGTGTGTTTGAGTGAGAGATGAATTATTGGTTTGATCAACGAAGGTCAATTTTTGCCGAATGGGGTGTGTGTGTGTGTGTGTGTGAGAGAGAGAGAGAGAGAGAGAGAGAGAGAGGGGGGGGGGGGGGGGGGGGAGGGTTCTGATCATGGGGTGAGAGAGAGATGGCTTCAATTTTTTTTTTTCCAGTTATCGTCCATGTCATCAAATTCCGTTCATGAGTTAACGGATTAAGATAGAAGGAGTAAGTTTGAATAACGAAAACAAAGTTTGGAAGTAAATTTGATTTTTTTGAAAGTTTGAGGAGTGATGAAATATTGAGCTAAAAGTTTGGGGGACATTTTGAAAATTTTCCCGAAAAAATAATATGAATTTTTTTTATCAAAGGGTCCCACCAAACACTCCCTCCCTCCCTCCCATAAATTGACTTTTTAGATATATGGCCCAAGGCCCAAGGATCCCACCCCATACCCACATGGCACACGGTGTCGACAATCCCTGATTATGCACTAGTACCTTACAGATCGACGTCTTTCGACGAGGAGTCCGCGAGAGAGACAGAGAGAGACCTTTTCTACTCCAACTCCACAACTCTTCTTCTTCTTCGAAGTTTAACAAACCCGATACCCAACAAATCGACTCTCTCTCCATCTCTCTCACTGATCGCTGCTTCTCTTCAATTTCAGCAGGTCGTTATCCTTCTACTTTATTTTGCACATAGAGACTTCTGTTGTTTGTGTATCGTACTGTATTTTATGAATGTTTTAACGGATATCGGTTCAACACATGGAACAGTGTCGGACCAGATCGCGAGAATCCATATCAACGATGTTTTCGCGGGTTTTTGGCAAGCCTAAGCAAGAAACAAACCCTCTTGCTACCTTAGAAAAATTAAACGAGGTATAATAATTATATGATGATGTGATCACGCTAATGTCTTGCTCTTCTACGTGATTTGGTTCTTATCATCTCCTTTATATATGCATTGATAGTCTTTTTATAATCTTTTGGAAGAACCTAGAGTTTGTGCTGTGATTTTGGCCCATTTTTTTTAAATAAATTTGATCATACAATTGATGGAATGCTTGATTGAGAAACTTATCGTCCTCGTAAATATTTAGTTGTTTGCATTAGTTTTTGTTCAGGTGAAATTGTCGTATATGGTGTGGAAATTTAGCTCCAAATATCTTGTATATCTATCTTGCATAAGTTTTAGAACGCCCTTTTTTCTTGACATCCTTTTTACATGTCATCTAATCTTTCATAGTTAGGTCGATATACAAGCACCATTTTTCGATTTAGTTTAAAGATTGCGAACCTTGGAAGCTTGATGCCTCATTTTGTGTACAGCATGGATTGCCACCTGACATAGACAATAGTACCATTTTCGTTGTAGTTTAATCTCATGTTCCAATTATTTAGGCAGATGGTTTGTAGTTGACATTTGACATCCTACATTGTAGAAATATGCTTGATGTTGTGCTTGATTTTCCATTTATATCGGTGTCAATGTATTTTAAAACCTCTGCCGAATGCTCTCATTTTGGTTGCTCAGGTATGGATCTCATTGCTGGTTTTCTTTGTTATTTGATATTATCTGTTACTCTGGTTGGGGCTGTGGGTTTAAGGGGATGATAAAGGGATAAGTTATTAGCTTATTGCTGTGAGTGATGAAATGTAGGACGTAGTGCATCATGATTTGACATTTGAACTACAGGGTACATTTATGATTTAGTGAAAGAGTGGAAAACTGTAGATTAGTATACTATGAAACAAAGCCATTTAGTTGTTGCTCTTAATGAATACTTATTTTTCCTGGCTGATGGAGCTTGATCTCTTTCTTTTTTCCTGTTTAATCTCTCACTAAGCAATCCCAAACTAAAGCTTGAGAGTTGATAATTTACTCACAGAAAGAGTAGGAGGTCCCCAGAGAAGAAGTCATGATTGAGAGGGTTTGATTGGTGTCGATCTATCAGTAAAATGTTTATCGGGTTACTATAATATTGGTGACAGGTCAGCTCAATGGGAGAACTGACAAGTTATAGGAAAATTTCAAGTAGGAAGCTTGCATATCGAGAGTTTGCATGATTTGCTAAGTTGAATGTTTTGATTCAAGGTTGTCAGAATATACTTCTTAGTTCTTTTTATTGACTATAGATTATAAGTGTAATTAAATGAACAAATGTGGTGGTATTTGAAGACTGATATGTTGGAAGGTACTTTTATATGGAGGGTTCAAAACTTTTTCCTTGTTGCTATCAAACAATTTATCAGGAAAACAATTGTGCAGGCTGTCCTATTTGTGTTTGATTTAGCTTCTTGTTTTGGTGGGCCCTTTATTTGCCTTAGTGGTTCAGATGGTTATTTGCTCTCGGTTAATCTTTAGTAGAAGGTTAGAATATTGTTTAATCTTAGCTGGAAGTAGTGGTTTACTTCTGCCATGCAAGAGTGAATTATTCATGCCAATGTGATGTTTTCGGTAATCATTGTTTCGAGGTGCTAATCACGAAAAACTTTTTGGGTACCATCTGTAGACACTTGAGATGCTGGAGAAAAAAGAAAAAGTTCTTCTGAAGAAGGCTGCTGCAGAGATTGAAAAGGCTAAGGAATTTACCCGAGCAAAAAACAAAAGAGGTGTGGATGGAAATGTAGATATGTTTCTTTTTTTTTTCTTTTTTGTTTTCCATTCTCTTGAGAATTATAGTCTATAAATTCAGTTCTGTTCTATTCTACTATGTTGTGGAATTGCAGTTTGATAATTTTCACCGTGGCTATTTGCTTTAGTCCCGGTATAGGTATTTTTTCTCTCACCAAGGCATCTATATGTATCATGGCAGTAATATCATCCCCCATGTAGTCATGTTGTATGTAACGTGTCAAAGGAGCCTTTTTGTTTCTTATGGCATTTAAAGTGAGTTTTGTCAGTGTATACACGAGGCTCCTTCCACACTTATTTTTGACATACTTTAGGCTGCAGGGAGGATGACCCAAAGGATTTTTATCTTAGGAGAGTCGAACCAAAAACTTGAGCTTGCGAGGCACTTACCTCCATCCTCCTTACCATTTGTGCTAACCCTTTGAGTAACCCATTACGGCAGCCATGCGACCTAAGGTTGCGGTTGGTGGGACCAGATTACCAAACATAACATGAGTTCCCTCCCCTCTCATGCATTTAGAGTTTTCTTGAAAATGGATTGTTGTTTCTTTTCGCAAAATCTGGTGGCTTGTATTAATTTTACCAGTGACACTCTTTTTATTGTGCATTTGTTTTATCTGTCGTTCAAAAAAGAAGCATAAATCTGAAATTGAGTTATAGTTTTGTCTGGTGACACTTTTTGTGTGAAAAGAAAAGTAAACACACAATATTGCCAACCCCAGTTTAAGATGTTTACTATGCATCCAAGCTTCGTTTTTTTCATGTCAACCTTTTCATCTCATTCTCCCAATAGCATTACATGAGATGTAGATTTTCAATGGTATTTCTGTCAAAGATGAAACATGGGACAGCATCATGGAGCTCTCCCCATGATATTAATAAACTGGGTGTCTATGAACTATACATGGCTTGTGTTCTCCATTTCCTGATACCCTCTCAATCTCTTTGATGACATTTTGTCATGAAGTAACCCATTATCTCGAGCATAGCTTTTTTACTAACTGTAATAGTGCATTCTTTACCTTTTTATTATTCTTTCTCATTTGTCTTTTTGTTTCCGGGATTTCTTTTTATGATCAATTATCAGGGTTATGCTTCTTTTTTGTATCTCAGTTGTAAGATTTAATTCAGAATGTCATACATCTTTTCCTTGATCGAACTTTAATTGCAGTTCTTGTCATGAAGTTTTATCATCGAGATTGTTCCCTTATTAACATGACTGTGGCATATTGGTAATTATATTGTGCTTTCTTAAGTACTTTCTGTGTTTGTCATTTTCTAGACAAACCTATTAATAGGTTTGAATGGGTGAATGACTGCAGCATATTGGTATAATAGGTTTGAATGCGTGAGTGGGTGCAAGCATGGCATTCTATTGCTTCCATTTAGACATTGAATATTGTCGATATGTTTACTTGTGAAACTTAGTATATGGTTTGATTGTTTTCCTCTTCACCTTTGTACCTTCTTGTTGTTTGGTCAGCGGCAATACAATGTCTAAAGAGGAAGAAACTTTATGAACAGCAAGTTGAACAGCTTGGAAACTTTCAGTTGCGCATCCATGATCAGGTGTTGTGGCTATAACTTGCAATCTAATTGCCTTATGCTATGTTTGATTTATATCACGAGGAACTCCTTTATTTATCACAACCTTTATTTGAAATTTTAGATGATATTGCTGGAAGGTGCAAAAGCTACCACTGAGACTGTTGCTGCTTTGAGAACTGGGGCAGCTGCAATGAAAGCTATGCAGAAGGCAACGTAAGTTCCTCCTTTGTGGTGTGTGATATCTTAATGATGTTATGTGCTAAACTGCATTTACTTCTGTCACTGACATTTTCTGAATTCAAGTAGAAGCTGCCATGCTGTATGGAATTGGTATCAGTTTTACGTGGGCACTTTTTGGAAAGACGATGGCGTGATTGTCTATTTTGTGGTCGTGCATACAAACTTAATGGTCGTTCAACTTTCCAAAACTGAATGGTTGTTCTAGATTTTGATGCAAACCAAATCAAAGGATAGATTCATAAGAGGAGATAGATCCCAAAATGGGATACAAAAGAGTCTAAGCTCTCAATTACCTATTGTCGATATATCAAAAACTACTAAATGAAAGATTCTCACACCTATTTATAGACCTACTAACACTAAAAACACAAAATGACACTAGTACCCTTCATCGTATTGCATGAGACTCTCCCTCTAAAGAAAACAACTTGTCCTCAAGTTGGACAACAAAACACAAAACAACTAAATTACAAAAACTTAAAAGTATTTATTATGCAGCATCGGAATAGGCATGTGGCCACATTTCGTTGATCATTGCCCTCGTGCAATAACCATCTTCAATACGAGTTTTTGTTTGTGTGCATCCACTGCATCCATGCTTGTGCTCCAAGAAACCACCCATTTGCCATGCATCTTAGGGAGCAACACCCAATTGACATTTGCAATGAAACTTGACTCCAAAACATCATATTCAACCATAGGATCTAGAAATTTCAACTTCGGATCATACGCAAGACTTGCTTGATTAAATACCATACCCGAAGGGTCTTGAAGTTTTTTCAAATAGTTGCCCTCTTTTGGTGTCTTAGGAAGGGCATACATTGAAATAAGACTTGTTTTGGATACCAATGACACGTTAACTTGGACATTTTGCATCTCTTGCACCATGGACAAGTTAGAAGATAAGTATTGAGCGCACTCCATCTCCAAGTCATGTCATGGCTTGTCTCCGAAATTTGGTCACTATCTTTCCAAGGTGTCAACAATGATTTATTGACCAACTATATTTTTCCCTCTTCGCCTTCTTCACCACTAAACTCTCCTTCAAACTTGTCTCACATGCAACTTCTTCAAAATCACCAAGTCTCAACGATGTGATCACTTTCAAACTCCTCATGTGAGAGTTCATCAAAGATAGGAACGTTATTTTTCTTGTCATCCTCAGATGGAAATTCATCAAACACGGGAACTCCTTCGAAATCACCGACAAAGTCATCATTTGGAGACTTATCAAAGATGGGCAACTCTTCAAACTATGTTTAATATCAAAGGCGTAATCGTCTTCAAGACCACCTTCAACTTCATCCAGAATTCGGATTTAAGTTTTTATGAGATTCAACAAGGCCATCATCATTGTTGGTGTCCTCCCTGTAGTCAAAATTAGACTCAAGTTGACTTTGAAAGCGATAACTACCTGGCTTCCTTCATTAGAAGGTAGCAAACGGTGCACCGTCTTAATCAAGGTAGCAACCTGCCTTTTCATTAGCAATAATTGCACCTTGTCACTCAAGATAGCAATTTGTTCACTCAACTCTGTAATATCATTCCTTTAATGATTTTGGTAGCCAAAGTTATCAATTTCATCACCCAAATTTCCCATAACATCTCTATCTCTACTTTCTCTTCTACCTTTAGCTCCCCTATGAGCCATTACAACACCCAAAATCAACTCCAACAACCAATTCAACCTCAATCAAGGAAAATCCAATCAATTGGGACCCCAAACTTCAAATAACCACAATCAATCAACAGTAACAACTCCAAATACCGACCAAATTGGAACCACAGCAACAAATTGCAGCAAACCCAAGTAAAATCTCAAAACCCAAGCAAATTGTAGCAAATCGCACTGAAATCGAACCTGAAACTGTACTGTAGAAGCCAAAAATCACTGGGCTGAGCTCGAAATCCCCGATTGAATCTCCAAAAAGGCAAACCGACATCCAAAATGGAAGAACTGAGTGCTGTTTGAGTGATTCAAGGCTCAAATCTCTGATTCGAGTTCCGAAAACAGCAGATCGAGGTTCGAAACTTCGATTCATGGGCCGAAATGGTTGGTCGAGCTCAGGACTGGATGCTGTCGAAATGGATTGGGTTATGCTCGAAATGGCTGGATCTGGTTCGAAATGGGTTGGGTCAACCTCGAAAGTAAAAAACGAGCTCAAATCTGGTCCGGAAAGTACTGGGTCAAGCTTGAAACTGATTTCGATTGATTAAATCGCAAAAACTGCTGTGAAAATGGTTGATACCAAATGATGCAAACCAAATCAAAGGATCGATTTATAAGAGGATATAGATCCCAAAATGGTATGCAAAAGAGTCTGAGCTCTCGATTATCTATTATTAATATATCAAAAACTACTAAATGAAAGACTCACACCTATTTATAGACCCACTAACACTAAGGACACAAAATGACACTAGTACCCTCATATTTTTATATGCAGTTGGATCCAAGGCTTTTAAATATGAATGCTAAACACGGGGCAAGTCAGGACTCCGACTCAGTAACTACAACTAATAATATTGACTTTCGCCTAGCCAAAAAAAAGGTTCAATGATCGGTATTGGTGAATAGAAATGGCATTTCTACCCATCTTTTGCCAATTTCGTATGCTGTCTGTTGTTCTAACCTGTTATTTTTTAGTTTCTCCTTTAGGATGGTGGTGAGAGATTTGTTTGTATATCTGTATTTAGGGAACTGGGAGCATTCGTGTATATTTGCTTTGCTTTTGGTGTATACGTATCAAATTTCTTCTCACTTTGACATGTATAGTTTTTACTAATTTAGGAAATTTCCTGGATCTAAAGGGTATTGTGGCGCCATTTTGCAATGCAGGAACATTGATGACGTGGACAAAACAATGGACGAGATTAACGAGCAGACCGAGAACATGAAACAGATCCAGGAGGCACTCTCAGCGCCGATTGGTTCAGCTGCTGATTTTGATGAAGTATGTCTTCGTGTTTACATTCCATTGAGTGCACTAATTCAGTCAAAGAGTGACAATTCATAATCAATGACTTTTGCAGGATGAATTAGAGGCAGAACTTGAAGAACTGGAAGGATCCGAGTTGGAGGAACAGCTTCTCCAGCCTGCCACAACTGCAATCTCTTCTCCACTGTCCATTCCGGGGGGCAATATAAGACCATCTGCTCGTCCAGCTCCCCGCAAGAACACAGCTGAGGAAGATGAGCTTGCTGCATTACAAGCTGAGATGGCACTTTGAGAGGTTAATACCTAAAACCCCTTGTGTTATTCATCAATGATATGCACTATATATGGGCTACTGGCAGTATTTTTTTAATGATTCACCTGCTGTTGCATTGAAGCACTGCATCTCTAGTCCTTCAAATTTCGACCCTCCTGCTTTCTTTTTTCTGGCCTACTCACAACACTCGGTGAAAATCAGCTGCTATAGCCTTTTTCATACCTCATGCACAAACTACTATGCAAAACCCGCAATGTTATTCTCATGATGAATCTACGTTTTCCAAAAAGGGGGTTTTTATGAAAGGGATCATGAGGACTGTTCCGTTGAGGGCGGAACTGGGGTTCCTGCCATTGATGGCTTGTGTCTTGTTGTGAAAAATTGAGAGTGATTGAGTTCATTTTGGCATATCATATTGTAGGTAGTAGCTTTTTAAGCATTCATTACTAAACTTCACAGAGATTTGAATTAGATTTATTACTAAACTTCACAAATGGCAAGGAGCATTGTGTGGCAATTTTTCGTGAGCAAGCAACTTACTTTTTTCCTCTTCCCCAGCGAACATAAATGGCATTTTATGATTTCCAGCAATTTGATTATCGTTTTATCATTGTGGTTTGTCCACCAACTCATTCTCGTTCATTCACGCAGTACACAATGCTTGTTTCCCATAGTTCCCTCATTTTCTTCCATTGTTAATTCACGCAGTACACTCGTTCATTCACGCAGTACACAGTACTGGAGTGATTAGCTTCCGTTGTTAATCAAACAAGTGAAGCAAATTTGTAACAGACTTTGGATTGTGGAGAAAGGGAGGAAAAAAAAGAAAAGGAGTTGAGGTTTACCACCAAAACTCAAGTGATGAGATTCTTCAGTAAGAAATGTAACATAGAACAATAAAGATTCATCTTTTCTATTTGTTTTGTTATAGTATTATTTCTCGTTTGTGTAAGTTATCCAGATTAGTGAAAAAATACGTTTCTTGCCATCCAAAGAGGCTGTAGCTTTTGTTTGTGAATAAAAAGAAGAAGAAGAAAAAAAAGGCTTTTCGAATGAAAATATCTAATGCTATTATGTTGGCTGTTCTTGCAGTTACATTTTCAAGTAAGAAAAAGAAGAGATCCTTCGAAGATTGGATGTCAGCTATGATGCTAGTCGTTTGATGGTGCTTCCTCTCCTGTCCAGGAGGTTACAAATGTGTAGATAACATTCAAATTACATTTTGGAGGGGTATTTTGGATTTTACATTCATCTGAAATACAGATTCTACCTCCCGTTTCCAAAAATTTACATTCTTTACTTTTGAAGTTTGGAAATGTAACAGAATTTCAGGTCCAGGGGGATGAACATGTGTGGTTATCTGTACATGATTTTTACCATTTTAAAAAAACTTCACCGATATCAACAAAAATCTTTACAGTTATTTTCACTGGATACACCACGCTAGTGCATCTCTAGTAGATACAACTTCAAAAGCCAAATACAATAAATAAATAAATAATAAATAAAAATGACGGTTTTGTAAGATTTTTAGAAGTATTTCAGCAGGCCCTTCAAACACTTAACACATTCTTCATATTCTCTCCCTCTTTAAAAATGGCTTATGGGTAGCATTCTTCAAATGTCAATTGACAATACAAGAAGTACATTTGAAGAGTTTGTTGGACTTACAAAATTTAGATACTTATGAAATACTAGTATCGAAGTGGCATTCGAAGAGTCTCGCGAAGTGTATCAAGAAATCTCGTAAATTGAGGTGACAATGTTAATAATTAGTAATGCTAAAATTTAATTGGGAATGCTTTCAGAGTTTGAACCGGACCTACATTAGAAGCAAACCAAATTTGTTCAGTTCCATAGTCTCGTTGATGCAAAGTAATTGCAACTCTTTTTTCTCCATATCCTTCTTACCTATTCCAATAAAAGAGCACCTACAATAGGAAGGTTCAAAGGTGTACCATAAGAAACTTTAGTAGGCTTTTACATGATTTTATTCATTCTCAAATGAACACTACCCACAGTTTTATGATACTGGTGATGAATTTCGGGGATGGGCCGTTATTTTAACTTCATGTGTAGCCGAAGTCATGGCACATGATTGGTGATCACATCTCCTAAGAATACAAATAAGTAGTACTCCAATTTTCTGGTGGCGTATGAAGTGCTAAGCTATAATCCATCACTAGCACACATTATTTGCAGTCTATGAACTCTTTTTCGTTTTCCAGCGAAGGTTAGAAAGTAATGGTAGGTGTAATTAGTGAGGTTGTCAATATATAATTACATAAGAGTACATGGTGCCGTGCGTAAAGCTGCTAATTGAACCAAGCTATTTAAGTTTGAGCTCGTGTTTGTTTGTTAAAAGATTGTAGATCAGTTTGTTTCATAAACAAACCAAGCTTGATCATTTTTTTAAGCTCGTTAAGGTTTCAAACCAAGCTTGAACAAACTAACACTCACCTGGTTCGGCTTACGAAGTAAAATTCAAGCTACTCGATATTGGCTTGTGTTTGGCTTCCTTGTCTCATAAACAAGCTAAGCTCGAACTTTTTTATCACCCCCAAATTGATGTAACTGGGTTACCACTCCACAAGCTTAGACTACTCTTATGGAGTTAGGCTCTATCACTTTACTCCTTTTTTAGATGTGCCTTAGCTAATGGACAGTAAGATTGGTTCCAAAGATCAGCGGATGTGTGCATCAATTTATATGAACACTCAATTTTAAAAAATTTTGATCAGAAAATATTTTTCACACTCCCCTTTTTTCCTCATGCACTTGTTTTCTAGTCATTATTCACATTAAATACTAGACTACTCTTTCTTCTGTATCCAAGTTTCAAATATGAAGGATGTTGATGCCAAATCTGGGTGATCACTCTGAGACCTTTGAATGGGTCTCCTGCAAAACATGCCCAGGGATCGGTGGTGCTTCCAATCGTGGACCCTTCGACGATATCTCGAAGAAAAGAAGGTAAGAGCTCTGTCTAGAATGGAACATAGTGCGTACCTTATGTTCTCAAAGTTAAGAATACTTATATCTGTTGAGTCTGACAGTGCCCGAATCACGTGCAAGTGGATGGATACGGGGAGTATGAGAGATAACCGTGGAATCGTGGGAGAGTGGGAGTTACCCCCACAAACCTCGGGGATTGCGCTATAGATTGCAACCATTCCCGGCAAAGGTGGTGCACGTGTATCTAACATAAGCCGAGCACGACATGTGCCCACCGAGCCTTGACCTTGTCGACCAAGTACCTAGCCAGCCGGCCGAGCAACACCTGTGCCCTCACGACAATGCTCGGAGCATGCATTAATATTTTGACTCCTCAAAGGATGATTGATAATTCCACCTTAATAGAGGCATATAAAAAAAGAAAAAAAAAAAGAAAAAGAAAGAGCAAATAGATAAAAAAAAGTAAAGTGTGAAAATCATATCCTGGTTGGAAACACAACATATGTACCGGAAAGAGACATATTTTTATGAGCCCAAATTAGATACTGAAAACAGGATGACGATTTTCTCCTCGTACCTCGAATTAGGGAGAGGATGTTGTGCACACTTGTTGCCCAAAAAAGAAACATTGTTGAAGAGTGATGATTTTGCATAGTACTACTAGTTATCAATAGTATGTGTCCGGCCGCCTGTCCCACTTACAAATTCAAGCAGTCAGTTGAGATTTAGAGGGCCATCCGAGTTGAATAATTTTAGTGACAAATAAAATTTGACACATAAAGTATATTGGTATGATAGAATTATTGTTTTTGAAAACAAAAGGACAGTTCAATTGGTCAGAGCACCGCTTGTCAAAGCAGAAGCTGCTGGTTTAAGCCCCATCAGTTCTAACCAATCCAATCAATACATCAATTCAACTCCTTCTTTTCTACGAAAGGTGGGGCAGAGTTGGATTCCATTCCTAGGGGGAATCTTTTTTTTTTTTTTTGTGGGGCACAGTCCGATCCATTCCTAGGGGGAATCCTTTTTTTTTTCTTTCACTTTTCTCATCAAACATATAGATGTGCAATTTGTAAGTGGGTGGCAGCCAAGTTGGTAGGGACCATATATCTCATCGCGGGTCATCCGGGCTGGGATGCAAAGTTGCAGCCCAAGCCCGCCCACAGGCTTAGCCTAGGCGTGTGGGCTGGGTTGTTTTATTCACGTTTTATTCGAACAAGTTCTTACAAGTTTTATTCATGTTAGTTCTAGCACGGCAACAACTAACTTTTTGATTTGATACCTTTTTCTTGTTTGTTTTTGTATGGACCCAAATAATCCAAAGTGGGTCGCAAGGCCTGATTTCGGAAGGAAAAAGATTGTGGCCCATTTGGGACTGACCCAGGCCCAAACTACTCAAGTTGGTGCTCCCGAGTGACGTCCCGAACGATATCCGACTGAAGAACCATATCTATGACCCGAACGCGATAGGGCCAGGGTCATGGATATTGGGTCCTCGGAGGCGGGTTTAATCCGTATGACCCGGGCAAGTTGGATTTCACCCAAGAGCGAGGATTATCCTCTCTTTGAGTCACGAGCCATACCCTGCCTATAAAAGGAAGCAAAAACCAATCCAATTAGGTACACACATAATCTCTCTCAAATAACCCTATATCTGAGTACTTTCTCCTTCTCATTCCGATTGCTGACTCGGAGTACCATTCCAGACTCCACGGTTCTGGTTGGTGCTAAGGAGTTTGCTCTGTGTGCAGGAGTGGAACTCATAAGAGGGATCTACTTCTATTAACCACAACTTCAAGCTGTAGGGGAACGATGAAGTATTTTCATGCACCACAATTGGTGACTCCGCTCGGGATCTAGTCAGCATCTCTCTTGGTGGTTTCATCTCATTCATCTCCCTTTCAAAAACTCAGATCCCTGTTTCATGAAAAATGGGAGGCGATGGCAATCAAGGCGCTATCGATGGCGTTAACTCCACCGTTCCACCCAATACCACCCCTTGTACCAGCCTCTCAATTCAACCTGGAACCTCAACTCCCAGCCCTACTGTGCCTTTAGAATCCTTCCAGAGGATGAAGGCTCAGGTGGCGAGCATGAAGGCTCAGCTAGATCAAATCGCCAAAAACGTTACCAAACCACTAGGGACCTCCACCTCCCACGCTGGTGGTAGGCGACGCCATGGGACGGCTCATCATACAGAGGCTGTGGACGCCCCTCCAAGGAATTTGATTCGGAGTCACCACTTGGGTTTTAGTGGATTGTCCCCGAGGAACTGAACTCGAATGATTCATGCCTCATTTTTAGGATAAGGTTTTATACCAGTCTGTCGTCACCATACTATCTTAGGTTCAGGAGCTTGGTTACGAGAGGAAAAGGGTTTTACGGCACCTTCCTCGATCGGTTCGAAGACCGGTCTCTACTAAGTATTTTGTGGGATTGTATAGGATGTTTGTGATTCAACTTTGAGCAAATAAAACGAGGAACAGGGGCCATTTAAACGATAATGAACACACCAAAAGATTATGGTGGATGCTTGTGCCTTGTGAACTACGTGGGTGATGACGATGATGATATATGAATATGAACTAACAAAGTCATCAAACCATAAATAACAGTGTTAGTGTGTAAAAAGCAACAATAAAATAACCAGAAAAGACACCATAGACTAATCATGGACATAACCAATCTGATCCCCTGCCTGGGGTTTGAGCGCTCAAACCCTCCTCAATCATGCATGCTTCTATTGATTCTGACTTGTTGAAAATGTGGCATAAAAACAGTTGCTCATCTGAAAAACAGGACTTTTACAGCTTATACAAGACAAAATGATCATCCGACGATGGATTCAAGGCTTGTTAATGATCCCAAGATGACAATCAGTACTAGTGAATGTGAGATAAGAACATCTGGAACTATTTAAAATATTTTAAACACGATTGGTGAACCAAAGTAGTGAAAACATGTGATGTGCCAGAAGACAGTTTGAGCGCTTAAAGGGTAGGCTTTAAATGCTCAAACCTTCTTCTTGGTTTGTATGCTCTTGTACTCCTCTTCCGTTATTTGGATCATTAATAGCCCCAAATCAACATATAATGATGCAAGTGTTTTAATCTTCCAGAAACATCAAATAAATGATCTTGCATGAGCAAATAATGAGCTTTGTACCAAGTTTTAGCATGGTTTGAGAGAGAGATAAGAGATAATCAGACTGGTATGAGCATAACACCAACACACACACACACACACACACATACACAAAATCATAAGCTTGGAAGCATGATTCAAGATTAGAAAAAGAAAAAAAATGAAACAAGGCAGAAAAGTGTTTGAGCGCTCAAGGGCAGGGGTTTTAGTGCTCAAACCCTTTTCTGGTTCTCAAGCTTCTGTGATTTTTCAGCCATTTGTTGGTACTTTTGTGGACTTTAAGCTACTGATCATCATTAATAAAAGTGAGATGCATTCATTCACCCCATAAAACAAGACCATTTATTGCTTTATGTTGATAAAAACATCATTTTCATGGCTTTTTGGCTTATCCATCAAAGCTTAAGAGGAAAGTAAATTGTTTTGGAAGCATTTAAATCATCAAAAAGCCATTAAATGATGATCACATCATGAGAAAAGATAAAAAATCACAGGAACCATGAAATGGTCAAAAACCCCTTTAACCTGCAATTTTCCAAAACTGTTTTCGTGTATTTATTGGACCTTGTAACCTCACAAAAGGTATTTGGAACCTATATGAGCTTACCGGTTGCCCTCAGATTCACCAAAACGTGATTGTTTACATGCTTTTCTACCTTTGGCTATGATCAAGGCTTGAACTTGTGGTTTTGATGAAGTTGTGGTATTGTGGCTTGATTTTTGGACTGAGATGAGGTGTTTTGAATAGGAATGTGGGACTGATTGAGTGATTACTTGGATGGATGAGGATATATTTGTGGCAAGATGATCATTTTTGACATGATCAAGTGGGTTTGAGTGATTGTGCTTGAATTGGATGAAGATATGAAGTGTAGGTTTTCAAATCTTGTAACAAACATAAATCAAGGAGGTCTTGAGATTGAAGTTGTTGATGACATTTTAGTAAATACTCCTTCCAGGTGTTCTCTCGTATTCATGTACGCCAAACTCACATAATCTCTCTCTCTCTCTCAAAAAAAAAAAAAAAACCGTAAGGACACCGAATCTCTCTCCGACTCCCTAGTAACTCGTTTTTTTTTTAAAGCAACAATTTATGCTTGATCCTTGCATCTTGAGCGTGAGGATCCTTCAAAAACAAAACAACATCGATTGGCATCTTGAAGCTCATCTTCTCCGACGATGGTCGTGCCTCCGGACACGTTAAGAACAAGTACCCCTTCTTTTCATCGGGCTTCTCTCTGCTCTTTCCCGTAGTTGGCTTCATTAATCTCCAATTTTGATGGCATATTTCTCATAGGGCAATGGTTAATATTTCAATACACATGTCAATTAATTGATTTTTCTAGCTCACAAAGTTTTATTTGTGCCTGTAGGTTTTGATTTGTGTTTTCTACTCTGAGCTAGGTTGATTTTCACAACATATTCACGAAACCCTAGGCGTATGGCTCTGCTCTATTTACTGGTACACTCTCTCACTCACAAATTAGTTCTTTTCATTGAATAAGGTACCTTAGATAGTTTAATGGTTTAATTGGTTGGTAATCGATGGCTCAAAAAATCTGATTTGTGCCTGTAGGTTTTGATTTGTGTTTTATACTACGTACTTGATTGATTTTCCCAACATAACTATAGGAGTTTTAAAAGTCTTCAGAAAACACTCAAAAGTTTGCTTTCTAGATTTTTTGTAACTAGGACTAGAACTCCATAAGTTACATTCTATGGATAACTTACATTATGTGCCACTGCTTGGCAAGATTCTCAAAAACTTGGTGGACATTTGCAAGAATACACTTTTCCACTCACTTAGTTTTTTTAAAAAAAAAAACTTGTGGTTCAACATTTATTTCTTGGACTTAAATGCTGGGTATTATTTTCGATAAATTTCACTGACCTCCCATGAGGTTTCCAACAAGGGCAAAGACCTCACCGAGGTTTCTGAAATGCCACTGACCTCCCATATTTTACCTGACAATATTCAAATGCCACTTCTCTTAAATGACTCATAAACAGTGTTTTGTTATATACCAGAAACTGACTTATTTCCAAATTGGCTTTAAAATTGACTTCGAGACATGTCATTCTCTCACAATACATCAACTCAAAAAGCCAACTTAAGTCAAATTTTTGGAGCAAAGTTTGAAACAAAAATACCTCAAATTGAAACTAATATTCCTATTAGAAAAAAATTATGGAAACGTGCTGACCCTTTCTTTCTCTCCCTAGCCACCTTCGAGCCAGTATCGCCATCGCCATTGCCATTGCCATTGCCTTCCACAAGGACTAATTATTAGGGACTCCTAGAATACCACGTGGCATTGCCAAGTGATACTCCCTACAGGCCATAAAGAAGCAATTACCACCGCACTGTGTTGGTCACTCATTATCTTCCCAACGGCCCACAAAAATAAAGGATGTGTTTGTTTGAGGAGTTTAGTTTTGTTTATTTTGATAATAATTGGAGAGAAAAATAGGGTAATTATTGTAGATAGGGGTAATGAGAAGTTTTTTTTTATAATCAAAATATCGTTCTTTTTGAATCTATTCAGCGATTTACCTTTGTTTTCAAACTATTTATAAAACTATCGTTGTTTTATACTTCTCACTTTCAACCTGAGATCTTAATTTACTTCTCATTCTCAACCTGAAAAGTTTCTTGAAATTCATCCCGACGTGTCACCGTCCAACATGTATATTTGGCCAGCATGTGCATACATACTTCTCATTTGGACATGATAAGTTGCTAAACTTCTCAATTTGGACCTGAGAGGTCTTTTTATTTCTGGTTTACTAATTGAAAACATACTTCTCCTATTGGACCTGAGAAGTACTTCTCGTTTCGTTTCTAGTTTCTTGTTTAAAAACTTAACATTTATTTTGTTACTAGCGTAATTGGTGAATGGGATCTTCTTTTCACCATTTCTAATGGGCTACCAGATTAATGGCAGAGGCGGAGAATGAAATGATGAAACATCTTTGTGAGACCAATAAATTTTCTCGTGCAATTGGTGTCCGTCTATTTGATACTGTTTGATGTTTTAAAGCCTATCATATGAATGGGTAACCGGGTAATGAAGCGGCAGATAATGGGCGTGAGATAGGGTTGGGATTCATATGGATTGTTAGGGGCATATAAAGAAAACAAAAAGTAGAAAACATCTTCATACATTTAAAAGTAAGTAGTATAGATTGAAAAGCCAAAAATGGACAAGGAAAATATTTATTTTCAATCAAAAAGTTTTCAGAAAAAGATTTCAACACACGCTTTTAGCATAAATACCCAAATGGCCCAAAACATCACATACTTGAAGGGCCCTTTTTAAAAACGTATTTTTAGGCGGATTACGATTAATCAACGTCAAAAGCGTGTTTGTCAAACACAACTTTGTAAAACCATGATTGCTAACCACGTTTTCGTGTATTGCGGAAATTAAGTTTAAAAAGTTACATTTTAATTACGTAAGTTATAAAATAAACCCAAATTTTTTATTTGCTCATAGATATTACCGCCCCAAACTGTAAATGAGATGATCGCAATCAGTACGATGAGAGTTAAACATACTTTTTAGGTCCAATATGATATGTTTAAAAGATTTCTCAGGTCCAATGTGAAAAGTATGTTGACAGTTAGTAAATGAGAAGTTAATTTAACTTCTCAGGTCCAACATGAGATGTTTAAAATACTCCTCAGATCCAATACGAGAACTTCTCAAGGTCAAAATGAGAAGTATGTATGTATACGCTGGTCAAACATCCACATTGGACGGCGACCACATTGGACAGCGACACGTCAAATGAAATTTCAAGAGAATTCTCAGGTTGAAAATGAGAAGTAAATAAATATCTCAGGTTCAAAATGAGAAATACAAAACAACAATAGTTTTATACTGTAGTAAATAGTTTAAAAACAATTGCTGAATTGTTAAAAAAAAGAACGTTATTTTGATAATAAGCTCGGGTAATGAGTGGAGAGATAGAGAAAAATGAGAGTAATAATTAGAGAAAGACACACTAATAAGCTAAAAGAGAAATACAGTAATAGTTAAAAAACAAAACAAAACTAAAATGTGTAAACGAACAATTTACTGGCGGATTCGTTTTTGGTAAAACCAAAAAGAGTTAAATACTCTATTTTTATGTGCGATTGTGCGGAGGAGAGACTGAACTGTTGTTCAGATTAAAAAAGAAGAAGAATAAAGTACAGAATTTTGTCCGTAGTTCCTTTGAGATGGGGAACCAGTGGTTCGAGAGCTCACACTAATACAGTTTGGGTTCTCCACTTCTCCCCCGTCTGTCTCTCCTGTTTAGGAGAACTTTCATGAACATTTGATGGGCACTGTTCTTTCGCTTCTTGGTCTCCGAGAATTCAATGCCAATGAGTTTCAACCTAAATCCCAAATGGGTTACTCCAATTCGGTTCCCTTTGCTATCCAACTCAGCATCTTGGTCTTCCTTATCTCTGTGTAAGTCCCAATTAACTCTTCATTTTCCTCTATTACGTTTAATCCTTGTTTCGACGTAGGATGCTATTTATAGACCTGTTTAAAAAGCAGTGGTAAATTGCTGTTTAATTTGTCTGCTATTGGAAAACGTAGGGAAATTGATCATTTCGGTGACTTGATTACAAAATCTTGGGCTTTGCACCGGTGGCGATTCTTGATTTCAAAGAAACCTTACGTCAGTAGTTGGATTAAGAAAAAAATGGTTGAATTCGGTGAGTGTATGTGAATTTCTAGGTTGTGGTGTTTAATAGTGGTTGTCACTCTTAAGCTGGGTCTGGATTTATGATTCATGGAGGGATTTGTGGGGAGTGAAAGGAAATGTATTTTTTTTGAAGCGAAGTGTATTCCGTTTTCCTCTTCATTTCATTCCACAGGCTATTCAAGTTAACCCCAAGGGGTAGGTCGAGTGGAGAGTATGGCAGCAAGAGCCAGCAAGTCCACTCCATTGCTATTTTCCCTGCCATTGCCATAATTTGGTGGGGTTTTTTTTTTTTTTTTTTTTGTGGCAAAATCCATGTCCTCTCATAGCCATTTATTGATGCCAAAAAATGGCAATGCCATCTTTGTGCCAAATTTGGCGATGCCTATTGTCATTTCCCACTTCAACCAAGCCATTTGATTAACTTTGAAAAATGAGTTGAGTTTTTAAATCCAATGGCCTGATTTGAGATTGTGCCAAAATAAAATTGAACCGGTGCTACAACATTGCTATTTTTTTTTTGGCTTTTTTTACATTTGTAGCAGGTCAAAAATCACTTCGGCAATGCCATTTTAGCACAAACTAGTAGACTTTCTCTAAAGGGTTTATTTCCCAAGCTCGCAGGTTCGACGGCCACGTTAGCAAAAAACACTTGTTGTCGCTTGGGGCAATGGATGTGTGTTCTGTCGGTAAATCAGGGTCCCGGAGGCCGGATGAGCCTGTATGCTTGTAAGCCGGCTTGGATGACCGGTTGCTCGAGAAAAAAAAATCTCATTAGAGTTACTAGGATGAGACATGCACCAAAAAATCTATTTTAGTGTTATGGTAAGAGCAATAATTGTTTAGGCATATACTCCTAAATTTATTTATTTTTATTGAAAATGGCTTTATAAATAACTAAGGCTTTGTTTTGAACTTTTGATAGATGTAGGTTCAAAGGTATCCATGTAGGTATTATTCAACTTTCATAATTCAATGAGGGTATCACAAATTTAGTTTCTAAGCTAGGGTTTTGCATTCTCATTGGGTTTGATAAGTCACGTGCCCTTCCATATTCAGCAGTCTAAGAAGGGTTGAAATCTTGCTGTGTCTTACATGAATGCGTCCACGAGCTTGGTGAATCCACTCCTGATCACAAGTGAGATTCCCTGCTTTTTTTTAATGTATATTTTTGTACCCCATCCAGAACATGCATTGTATTTCTGCTCACAATATTTTATGCAATTGTGTTAGAATATTCTAAGTGGATGAAGCACTAGAGTTTGACTACCCAAGATGGTCTTAGCCTGGTGTTAATGGAGGAATTGCGATTATTGGATCGTAACAAGAGTCATTAATAGGATCTCTTTGTCCTTGGTCATCCATATGGTGAACAGTTTCGAATTATTTCTTCCGAGTTTGATATATTTCATTGTATATCAATACTCTTTCTAGATTCCAGGGCGAACCCCAGAATATTTAAAACTATATATATTATTGGAGATTAAGTATCGTGTTATTGAAATCATGGTTGATTGAAATACTAAATCACATAGAGTGGCAATTTACTTTCTCACAAATTGAAACTCTTCCACAAACTCCAAGGGTAAAGTAATCCACCTTGTACCTTTACGGGCTTCAGATCCTTTCCTTTGTGGGTCCAACCAGCTTAGGCATCAAAATACCATCGCCCTTCATTCAGAGTCATTGTCGAGGGAGGGAGTACAAAACACAGAGTGGTTCTATGTACACATATATTGTAGTGCTGCTGCTTTGTGTTTAGGTCATTTTATCATGGGACACATATCTATTCAAGTTGTAAGCTTTGTAGTGAGGGCAAAATCTGTCTCAAGGAGAATGTGTGGCACACTAGATTTGATCTGTAAGTTTTACATCTGGTTCATTCCTATTCGGTTCAAAATGCAGAAAATTTAAAGCATATTTCCCAACAAAACATTCTGCTCAAATGTCTCTTCTTGTTTTTCTATCCATCTGTATCAATTTTCACGTCTTAATATTTCTCTACCAATGGAAGAGTTTTCATCTTATTCATTCGGTTGATATTTTGAAAGTACGTCGGTGGGAAGGAAAAATTCACGTATCTTAGAATAATGGCATCAATTCGGTTGGATTTGTTGGATGGTACCAACCAAATTGAGTACTGATTCCCATTTGTGAATTAAGCAAACGGTCCGTCTTAGTTTGGATTACTTTCAGAAAGTAAGACTTTATAGGAAAAATTTTAGATTCCTTCCCTGTGGTTTGGTCCACGGAGCTTTGGGTTCTCATATTTGGCAGCAAATGGTTTGTCACGAGGGATTTGGGTCCTTGTGGAAAGAACCCAAAATGGTAATTGTTGATTGAAAATGTAATAAGAGGTTTGTGTGATAAGGTTGACAGTGGATACAGGGAGGAGGATCTGGGCGGCAGGCTCTCAGTGGTGAGGGAGAGAAATAAGGGTGTCAGCGGTGGCTTGAGATGGGGAAGAAGGTTGATAGGTATGTTGGGGTTGGGTTCCGCAACTTAATGGTTTAAGTTAAGATTTCCATATAGCTTTGGAGAAGATAACGTGAAAGGGTATTGTTGTCTTCTTATATTGGAATCTAGCTTTATTTTATTTTGGGTAAATTTCACTGACCTCCCCTGAGATTTCTGACAAAAGCAGAAACCTCCCCCAAGCTTCCTGAAAAAACACTGCCCTCTCTTACTTTACCTGACAATAAAATATTTCCTCCGTCTGTTTTCTTTCTGTTAGAAACTTAAGAGAATCTCTTGACTTTCAAGAACTTGATTGTTAAAATGTCGAAGTTAACCTTGTCCTCCCTCTAGTCATCTCTCTTAAGGATTCTCTCTCTCTCAATTCTATACAAAGCAACACTATGGCGCTTTCACCGTCCCCTTCTCTCTCCTGTATTGCTCCACTTTTTTCCTTGCCTTCTTATTTTGTCATCTCTACTCATATAACGATATTTTTTTTAATAAATTTTTACATGACAATTTTCTACTTTAGGCAAATTGGGTTTCAATTTTTTTTCTACAAATGTGTTCTCATGTTATAGGGGAACCAATTTCAAAACAGTCCTGCCTATCATGAATCCCAATGTTCTGATTACCCTTTAAAATAACAATATAATTAAAACTCCAAATGCATGATCAGGATAAAATCAGATCATCCAACTAGTGCCTTAACTGATTGAAGATGAATCACAATTGTATAACCTAGTTGACTAATTATTCGAGCAAGGTCTAAGAAATTTAAAAATTATTTGGCAGATCGTAGAAATAAACAATTGCCCTCTCCTCTGAAATCCCTCCCGATTGCCCTCCATAGACCACCATTTTTTAGACAACAAAAACACTTGTGTAGAAATAACAAGGACAAAGGAAACCTAGGGTCTCTGAGCCCCATGGCTTTGTTCTTCACAAAAAGTTACAAACTAGTTTCAGTTGGAGGAAAAAAACATGAGTTCGAAGTAGTGAAGATTTGAGAGTGATTTAAGGAGCAACACGGGGAGTAGGGGAGTGTGTTAATCCAAAACCCAAACCAAACAAAATTTTGGCCACCAAAAGTGGTTTGGGGGATTGCCAAAATTGTTTATGGTTGGCCACAAAAAGTCATTGTTATTGGTGGCTCTTAGGGGTCACAGTTGGGTTTAGGGCTTTGTTGGCTGTGGCTTGTGGGACTGTGGAGGCAAAGGGGTTGTGATTGGGTGGTGGCTCTTAGGCATAACAGTTGGGTTTGAGCTCAGATGATGGAATGGGGGAATATGTATACTGTCAGGTAAAGTGAGGGAGGGCAGTGACATTCACAAACCTTAGTGGAGGTCTCTGTTTTTGTCATAAACCTCAAGGGAGGTCAGTGAAATTTACCGTTTTAGTTTCTTTTTATTCCCAATCTTAAATTAGGTGTTTGTTTTATACCTTCCATAGTTCCATCTGTTTTGATGGCAAATATAACACTAGCACTTCACTCCAAGTCCACGAGGAGGTAAGTTTGCTTATTTCCCAATTTTAGTGAGGTAAAGTGCCAAAGGTCCGAACCACATGGAGTTAATCTACTTTTTACGGTACTTTATGCGAGTTTTATCCTGAATTTAGTGTATTTTGTTCAGATGATTGGTCCTGTACAGTTATCTAAGTGCTTGATTTTCATACTTATGCAGCTAGATGCAGGGACATGTCATATGACTCCGGAAGTGTGCCTTTTGCCTTTTTTATGTGGCAGAATGAAAATCTGTACGGTGATCCTCTGAAAGCACACAAATGTTCATCCACCCAACAGACTCTAGAAAAAGATTACTTGGAAATGGAAGGAATAAAGGTTCTTCCTTATTTCAAACAATTCTCGGAAAGTCTTCATCATTTCTCTATTGCTCGTTACTTATCTAATTGATATGTACTTTAATTTTCGATCCTTCAGATGACTACTGGAGAGGACAACTTACAAGGAAGAAAAGGCATCTGATTTCAGCATATTAATGGAAAATCTTGATATGTTGGAGGCAACGTTTTCTGACTCATACGTGGGAAGGTTGGAAAGAGAAATTTTAGGGCAATTAGAAAGGCTTGGAGCTCTTAAATTATTCCATGCCTGTCTATCAAAGACCCTTAAATCCCCAACCTTTTTTGACTTTTCCGACATGCCAACTCAGCTTATTAAACAGCCTTTGATCAATGAAACTGTGGATGTCCACGTTGCTGAGATTGTTGTTCGCTCAAGGAAGAAAGAAGAAAGAAAATCTAGAAGAGGGAGAGCTTCACAAAAAGCTTCGTTGCTGGCATTGCCCTCTAAAATCATTCAAAAGGGCTCTCTACAAAAAAGGCCCTCAAATTCTAGAAGTAGAAGACTAACAATTGCTAAAAATGAGGCCGAAATGTCGAGACAACTTAAGGTTGTGTCCTGTTTCTCTAATTGGAAGAGTATGACTATTCACTTCAATTCCAACTATAACCCTCTATTTTGCTCTAAAAATCTCACCACCAAGATTATTATCATTCAAAGTTTCGTCCGAACAATGTCCCAGTCATTTGTTTCCATGTGCATAGCAATGCACTAAATTTATCATTATTTTAGTTATTTAAGTATATGTAACAATATTGTGCTCATTTTAAATATTTGGTTCATATGCTTTCACTAAGACCAACCTTGTAAATACTGGATGCAGACTAATTGTTGGGTATATTTGTCCTCCTTATTTTTTCCCCATCCTCTACATGTAGGGGATAAAACTCCTATCTCCAAAAATAGAGATGGATTCAGAGGATGCATTGGAGTGCTTTTTAAATCTTAAGACGAAGATATAGAGTACTGTTTGGAGTTGCTTTTAAGCAGGATCATCTTCTTCCTCATGCTTTGGGAATTGGGAGCGATTTTAATCGTTTTTGTATCTTGTGATAATTGCAGTTGGTTGATGACTTGGAAAGAATCAAAACCAGGTTGGAAGAAGAAACTGGTCAAGTAGCTAGCTTGAGTAGCTGGGCGGAAGCTGCCGGAATGGATGAGAAGGTATTGCGGCAGCATTTGATTTCTGGTTGGTATTGTAGGGACGGGCTGCTGAGAAGTGCACACTCCCTAGTCCTGTACCTTGCGAGAAACTACAGGGGATTTGGCTTGGCCCTTGACGATATAATTCAGGTTTGTCAAATTTACTTTTATGTGGTTTTATATCTTTTATTTTCGTTCTCTTTTTAACTTTGATTAATAACATGATTCTTTAACCTAAAATAGTTGGAATAATGCTAGGGCGAACGCTTCTGAATACTATTACCTTTTGTGGTGTCTTATGCCAGTAACCACATAATCTGATGGCCTAGCCATCCCGAAAACAAATCCCAACTTGTGTTTATTTATCCTCTTACTGAAATGATAGGAGACTCTCATTTTCTGTCACTCATTTCCTGAGGACACTTTTTAGCTTTCAAATCTACTACTAAGCCATCAGTGAAGTTTTTACTCAAATTTTGTACTTAAATCTGTAAATTGGAGTTTTTCATATAAAATGAAGCGTTTTACTTGTACTGATGCTCAAATTAAGACAAATTTACAGTGTGTGGAAAGAGGAAAGGAAAAAATGCTACGGAAAACAAGTGGGAAAATCTGAAATAGTATTCGAGGAATCTTCTCGCACACTTTCCATTTTAAACTCCCTTCATCTTCTGTTCAGAACCAAAGAAAGTAAAATAATCAACTTTCAGTAGCATTTCTCCTGCAATTTATGTCTCTTCCTCTGTCTTTCGTTCCCCAAGTTCCAAATAGAGTGCTAAATAAAGGGCTGGTGGTGCTACATCAAAATGGTTCCCGCATACTGGTGTGCTTACATCCAGACTGATTTTGAAGTTTCTCTTACCTTGCGTTGTACAGGCAGGGAAATTTGGTTTGTTGCAAGGTGCGGTAAGGTTTGACCACAAAAGGGGATACAAATTCTCAACTTATGTTCGGCACTGGATAAGGAAGTCAATGTCAAAATTTGTGGAACAGCATTCTAGGGGGATTCAAATTCCGGTATATACACTCTTTTCCTTTATTTCATTATATTAAAGCTAGAAGTCACTCTCTTTGTTGCTTTCCTATTTGAATTTTTATGTAGGCCTCTTTGAGCAAGTCGATGAATCAAATAAAGAAAGCTACGAAGGCCCTATACAGAACCCATGGGAGATACCCAGATGATGATGAAATTGCGAAGTTCACAGGCTTGTCCATGGCTAATTTACAAGCAGCCAAGCAGTGCTTGAGAGTTGTGGGTTCAATTGATGAGAGACTGGGGGACTCTTTTGCTGCTAAATTTATGGTATGGCCCTGGTTTTGTATTCTGCATCATCTTTTGTCAATGTCATTCATACCTAATGTCATCATCTCTTGTCAATGTCATTCATACCTAATGTTTTTTGAAATTCCTGTTTTGCTATTCAAACGATTCTTAGCAATAAATAGGAATTAAGTAATAATTATGAACACGCGGTATACGTGAAAAACCCCGAAAAGGGTAAAAACCACAGGAAGGAATCAAACACTAAAAAATAACATTGTGCGGTTACAAAACGATCTTAACTTACAGTTATGACTCCTCACAATTGACCAAAGGACGATTGCCGAATCCTCATTTACCACACCAAGTGTTTGATTGCCGATGCCTTGAATCACTCGAGCCTTCCGAGAATCTTTCAAAAATCCACTGAAAGTTGAATCATGAGAATGATGTAGATCATAGAGAAGTTCTTGGAGTTGATCGTGCTGCGCAACAGTCCATTGGTTGTACTCCAAGACTCAAAAAAACAGAATGCCCGAGAAGGTGCTGCTGCTCTCCAGTTTCTAATTGTGAAAAATAATGGCTGCCAAAAAAGTAACTTTTCAAACCCTCGGAGATGCTTTTAAATAGGCAGTCAAGTGGGAGCGTAGCAAATCAAGCCATAAAATCCTCTCATAATCCCGTGCCTTTGAAATCACCTTTTTTTTTGTTCTCGTGTAACTCTTGTAATACGCCATATAGTTTTTTACTGCCTTCTCCCTCTACTAAAATAACTGCCAAGAGAACTTCCATATTGAGGAATATTTTCTTATAAAAAACTGTCCAATTTGATTAGCCCCCAAACTTTCCAATTTGATTAGGCTCCATACCATTCTTGTGCAAACCCTTCGAAATATTGGTGACCTTCAAAATGAAAGCCGTACACTGTGAAAGATACATTTAATTCCTTTCACAACCTATACAGACACTCTAAAATAAATAAGAAAAGAAAGTTCAATTTGATAAAAAAAAAAAGAAAAGGGATACACGTAAATGTGTGCTATTGACATGAAAGTGCCAACCAAAAAGGGAGCTCAGCCTATGGAGCTTACATTTTCTCTCATTGGGAATCATACTTGTTCATTGAGCCTCACCCTCTATGTTAGAGATGTGTTTAATTCGATTCTCCTCGTCCATCCTATTCTATTTCTCCATTATTGTTAGGGAGATAACGGTCCGTGTTCCGTGGGGATTTTGTAACATATAACTGCAGTGCCCGCATTGCACAAGAAGGCAAAAACATATTTTGAAGGTAGAGTTTTGAGTATAAAATTGGAATTGTAAAGCCATTCATCAATCTGAACTTTGCATCCGCATCATCTACTTTTAATTCCTTATTTGTATAACTGCAGTTTTTGAGTTCTATTTGGTAGCATGTGAACTTAAACTTAATAAAATGCACTGGCAGAGTAAAAGATTACTAGATTGCGCTACTGCTGTATTTGTACGCCTGAGAATTTTTTTTAAGCATCTGCATTTTTTGGATGTACGAGGTTTGTTTATACTCATTTAGGGAAGGTTTAATTCACATGGAAAGCTCTGAGAAATTTTTTCTTGTAGATCCTGGGAGGGAGAGATGGGGATAGCCCTTAGGAATGGGAATGGGAACCCAATAAATGGGAATCCCATACCCGGTAATCTCATTCCTAATGTAATCCCTTCCGAATGTTTCACTAATCTTATGCATGAAACATGTTTTAGGAATAATCTCCTTTTCCAGTCCGTTACAAATGCAGGAATTGTGGTGAATACGGACTCCTAATCTCATTTTCCCCAAAGATTCCTACAATTTGAACTAGGCCTCTGAGAGATGGTTTTATAAATGGCAGTTTGTTTTGCCATGATGCAGGAGTTTACACCAGACACATCAATAGTGAGCCCTGAAGAAATTTTAGGGAAATGGTGCATGGTAAAAGAAATACATGATCTCCTGAAAACCCTCGATCTGACAGAGAAGCAAGTTTTGGTCCTGAGATTTGGGCTTGGTGGCCACCACCGCAAGTCACTCCAGGAGATTGGGACGTGTTTCCAAGTAAGCAAAGAGTGGATACGGAGGGTGGAACGAAAAGCTCTGAGAAAACTAAGGGATGAAGGAGCCCGCAGATATTTGAGCCATTTTTTGTACTTGTAGTTGCTGATTAGTCTAACCATCTTATTTGATGAGCTTTTCAAGTGGTGATTGGAATCTTCAATCCTGTCAACTTCTGAGTTTGGACTAGGCCAGATGAATCAATGTGGTAAATATGGGAAGTGTTTTCATGCTGGCGAATTTCTGAAGAACTGAAGTTGTTTGTTGAATTCAATACAAAACTCTGGGCGCCTTATGATGACTAGTGTTGGTGGTTGTTCCCTGTACATCATTCCGAAAGATCATCCCAAAGCGGCATCAACTCTGCTTTACAGATTCACTTTTGTTTCTACTTAATTTCCTTTTTCCTTCCAATAATGTGATGTTTCTTCCCCCTCTTTTCCAGTCTCTTGCTTTGATTATTTCTCTTAGTATTTGACGGCGACCAATTTCGATCATCAATTGGTTGACACTCCATAGCCGGGATGTAATCTTTGAAAGAGCGTGTAAAAATAATATATTTGGCTGATATTCTCCCAAAGTTAATGAAAGAATTTCCCTCCATTTTCCTTTGTTCTTCCTTCTCTGCTTCTTGATTTGCACTGTGGAAAAGGTTTAAATAATTCTCTGGCAGAGTACTGCTGATGCAGCTATTTTGATCTTCATCTTGTTGGATTCTAAGCTGGCTAACGTGCTCCGAAATGTGAAAATCATATTTTCCCAAGGTAGACAATTTAGTAGTTAATGTTGTGGCCTAAACCTGGGTTGAGAAATATGATGAAGCAAGCTATTGATCATAAATGAGTCTTAAGCACAATTGTTTTTTCGCATATTTGTCATTTTGGGTTTTTAAAACCGTGAGTTCGTTTCTACAGTCGTCAACAGACAAATATGAGAAGAATATCAAAATTTTGACCTCATCACCTATAAAAAAAAAAACTTGATGCATTGTCATGAACAAGTACAACAGAATAGATTCACAACTAATAGTCTGAAATGCAGTGGAATACAGCAAGAGTTCGATCTTTTTCTTGATCAACCAAAATGTCTTCAACCTTTTGAATAAGCTTGTACCTAAAGATGCATAGAATCACACACATTAGATAAAATGCAGATCGAATAAAACAATTCAATTGAATGGATGGGTAACATGCAGAGCACACATCTCGAATGGAATCTGTTGGGGTTTTTTCAAAATAAATAAGCTACTATTATTTTGGATGTTTTTAAAATATTCATGTTCCTATATTTAGTCTCTTTTTATTTGTGGAGTTGCAACTTTTTGTCTTTAAGCCTAAAAGTTGTGTTGGTTATCTTTGTGGAGAGAAACGACTCTTAGTTTATTATGCTAGAAGTTGCCTATTAATTTTACACTGATTAGATGTGATTATTGAAACCAAATGGTGTGCCTTTTGCATGTTGTAATATGAAAACGGACACGGTCATTTGTATGGTTCAAAAGGTGCCCTTTCTTTGATTAATTTCTTACCGAAAGGTTGCCTTTGATTTTTTCAAACTACACTGAATGGGTACCTTTAATTAAGGGGATTAAGGGATGACTTTCTTTCAATTGGAAAAGCACCAAATAGGCGCTTGTCTAATGGCTTTGGTTAATTCCAAGAGGTGCCTTTTATTAAGGGTTGTAACTCTCCAGCAATTGGTTGCATCTATTCCAAGTGGTGCTCAAAGGTCTATAAATAGGCCTAGGATCCATACCGTAGGCATCCGATTTTCCTCACACAAACTTTGTCACTCCTGTCCAAATAAATTTAGCGCTTATGCTGTTTTTTGTTGCCTTGCAAGAAACAAAACACAGTGATTCTTGGTTTTCTTACTTTCACAAAGCGGATATTTTGTTTGTTTTCATTTGTGCAAACATAGACAGAAAGAATTTCGAGTTCGGTTTGGTTGTATCTTGAAAGCAGATTTATTGTAACCCAGTGCACACCATTTGGTGGGGGCAAATACTGTCTTTAGAAAAGCGTTGTTACAACGCACCTCGAATTTTTTTTTTTGCAGCGCAGATTGGAGTAGAAGAGACGACGCCTGCATCAATGCATTTTGAAGACCGGGTTTCCAACAATCGAAAGACAGTATTTAGCAATGACAATGTCTCTACAAAAAACGATGCAAGACTTTGTGAAACTTGAACGCTTTGACGGAGGCAACTTCAGGCGCTGGGAGAAGAAGATGCATTTCCTCCTCACCACATTGAAAGTGGTTTATATTCCAACCACACCAAGCCCAGAAGAGAAAGAGGATGAAACACTGGAGCAATACCGTGAGAGGATTGAACAGGAGAATGACGACTACATTTGTCGGGGACACATTTTAAATCCACTGTTCGATGTCTATGCCAATTCAGAAACGACAAAGGAATTTTGGGATTCTCTTCAGGCAAAGTATTTAACTGACAACGCTACAAGTAAGAAGTTTATCGTCAGCTAGTTTATGGATTTTTGTATGGTTGATACTAAGCCAGTCATCAATCAAATGCATGAGTTGCAACATATTTTGAATCAGTTTAAGGTTAAGAAAATGAATATGGATGAATCTATTATTGTGTCCTCTATTATTGATAAGCTTCCTCCGCCGTGGAAAGATTATAAGAAGGAACTCAAACACAAAACCGAGGAACTTACTCTTGAACGGTTGGTGCAACACCTACGGGTGGATGAAGAGACTAGGCTTCAAGAGGGTAAAGATGACACCTCTAATGTTCTTGTGATGGAGGAAGGTTCCAACGAGAAGAATGGTAAGCACAAGTTCCAAGGCAGCAATGCTCTTGGTAATGGGAAATGGCAGGATCCTACAATTTTTAATTGCTGGCACTGTGGCAAATCTAGGCATATCAAACATGATTGCTTGTCACTCAAAAGGAAGAAAACTGGTGGAAAATCGAAGGCATCAGATGCCAAAAAATCTAAATTTGTGGCTGTCATTGCAGAGGTTAATACCCTCGTATATGCTGGAGATTGGTGGATTGATTCTGGTGCAACAAAGCATGTTTGCAATGACAAGAGGTTCTTTACTAATTATGATTCGGTTGAAGATGGCATTGTCCTCTACATGGGAAATCAATCAATTGTGGCTGTCAAGGGAAAAAGGCAAGGTGGATTTGGAGTTTACTTCTGGCAAGGCGCTGACCCTTACCTATGTGTATCATGTACCGGAAGTTAGGAAAAATCTTGTATCTGGAAGCTTGCTGAACAAGCATGGCTTCAAGTTAGTGTTTGAGTCGGGCAAGTTTGTTTTGTCTAAGAATGGTACTTTTTGTTGGAAAAGGGCTATCTGTATAAGGGCATGTTTAAGCTTAACATTGATAACACAATTTAGGACTATTTGTACGTAAGGAAGTTCAAGCATATTTTTAATAATACAGTTTCTATTTCTGCCTACACGATTGATTCACTTTCTTTATGACATAATTATTGGAGGCATATTAATATTAGAAATGTGATTATCATGGTTAAATTAGATTTAATTTCTAAGTATGATGTCTATATTGTTAGAAAATGCATAGTGTGCCAGGCATACTATTATTAACCTTGTATGTGTGAGTGTGATGTCATGATTCTCGGAAAAACTAATAACATAGACTCTAAGTATCCCTTTAGGTTGTTCCAAAACTAAGGAAAGCCAACACAGGAAGTGCCAGACTATATATGCTAGGACAGGTGCAAGTCTATATCCCAGAGTCGAAACTGGTCCCACGTTCAAGAAAACGGCAGCACATTCAAGTACCTTTATATATAAATATTCAATCTTCTTGGGTAAGATCATATAAACAAGGTGCCCTAGAGCATTTCGTGCATAAAATTGGAGGTCGAAGCGTGGTTGGATAGTAAACTCTGAGAGTCATATAAACAAGGTGCCCGTTAGGAGAATGTCCGTCGATATGTGGGACATTTTTATGTAATATTCTTGCCTAGTGTCGAGTGTTTAATGGGGTACTTCATACATTTAGAGGGAGCCATTATAATAAAGATAGCAGCTTATGAAGAAACATAGAGATCTAAAGTAGCATTCCATGTGTTTCGAAGACCAGAATTATTGGCTTTTCAATAAGTGAGTGAAAACTAGTAGTTACCTAAACAGGGTCATTCCTTGTTCAGGACTTTGGGAACTTTGATAAATGGCTCCTCGTAATTTGGCACAGCGGATATCATGGCCTCCCTGGAGCATACAGCAGTATGTACCAAACATCAGAATGCAAAGCTACAACCAGAGAATATAGTTGAAATCCCTTTACCTGTTCTCAAATGTTTCAGGCAAATCATCGCGTAAATTTCCACCTTCGGTATCTACAGATCCAGCAGACTTTTAGCATCACTAATTCAAAAAATATATATTTAGCAACTCTACACAACCTTACAGGAAACCTCAATGCTAGCTTCAATCGAACCATGGCAAATATAAACAAATATTGTAGGTTACACCAATGAGTAAACAGAAATAGGAAGATACACCATGAAGGATCATGAAGCAAGTAGAGATTTGGTAACATGAAAATTCCTTAGATAATCGGCAATTAATTTTCTCTCCGCAAATAATCACACTTTCTATTTCAGTTTAACGCCTAAACAACAACAGCATGAATCAGTAATTGCACATGTAGTACGCCTTGTTTCAGATAACTATTAGTAACATCTTCAATGACTTGTTTGACTCTTAAAGTCAGCAACTCAAAGCAAGCTCTATGGTTCTAGCCTACCGTTACGTAGAACCAAGTAAATGGATTGGTATCAAGCGACCTAACCAGTCACTTTGTTGCTTTGTCTGGGAAAAAAGCTTCTCTTACGGATGCATCCATTTTTCTCATGTTAGTACATTTGCGACTTTGGTTTGGCTGTATAAATGTCACTTGAGCCAGAATCCAGTTCAGATACCACTGTAATGGTCGATCAACAACCCTTTGAACATACTAGAGCCCCAGAAGGCAAAATGAATACCAACAATCGCATGTAGGAAGAGAGAAATCCTTCAACAAGCAGAAATTATTCACATGAGTTTATAATTATTAGCATCCGACAACTGCAAGTTCGTATTTCAGTTTTCCACCCACCTGCCCTAATGGCTGGCTGAATACTCTGTAGATCAATTGCTTGAAGTTGTCCAAACCTGTTATAAATCAAAATATGATGCGAAATCAGGACAACGTACAAGTTCATTGTTAATTTGGTATCAAATTCGCAGAACAGCCCCAAAAGTTATTCATGGCAAATGACATCCATCGATGGGATCAATCAAAGTTGCAACAGGGAAATGAATTCATAAACCACACATTACAAAACAGATTACAAAGTATTACTTATCAAATAGAAAACAAATTTTTTGAATAATTTAAGATCTAGTCTTTCAATTCTTTTTACTCATCACTCTAGGCCAATGCAGCTTAGGGATAAACTTTTCTAGGTAAAAACAGCAGTTATTTTTCTGTAACATAAAGAAAATAAAGCAAAAACCAAACAGTGAGTCCAATTTTGCTCACCCTCCCATAAAGCTTGCATCAAGTGGGTGAACGTTATCCATCTTCTCATTGGTTAGCAATCACGTGATAAATTGCTCTTTATCTTTAACCAATGCTACTAAACTATAGTTAGTTTTTAAATAAAAATTCAGAAGTAAAATCGTGAATTTTTTAATCATCAAATTGTGATTTATTTTGGAGAAGGAATTTCAAGTGCTATCTTAATGCGACTCTGAAAGATTTTTTGGGGAAAGAAGTGCTGACATTCAGTTTTTTTTGTTCAAATAGTTTTTTGTTGTTTGATCTTCAATCATGATTATACTGTCTAAACCATAACTATTAACGGACTCATATTTGATGCTTTTCTATGCCTTTTTTTTTTTCTTTCACTTCACATTCTCGAATTTTTTAGAAAATGACACTACAAACGATTTATTAACTTGTTTGTCAACTCTTGAGAAAAGGCCCAATCTCGTATTTGATGGTCGGCATGGCAATAGGCTTACACACTCGAAAGAAATACTAGAATTCGTGAACAGGTAATGCTCAAAGATATATAAAAAAAAAAAAGAAAGGGTAAATGTTCGGTGTGAGTCATATTTGCAGTTGCATGGGGTCTTGGAATTGTCGGTTGAGATTTTTTCGGTGAAAGTTATTACAATAAAAGGTAAGTGAAAATGATTCCCAAGTTAAAACCACAGTCAAGTTAAAATAGGTAAGCTTTCGATTTTATAGTTATTTCTAATTTAGAATCACAACCATACTTAAAAGAAAGGAGCATGAGTCAGTATCAATGAATAAGGAGATGGGCAATTAACTTTTTGGGTGGGTGAACAAAATCGGACTCAAACAGTGCATTGTTTGTTCACCCAAAAGTAACTCCACAGAAAGCACGTGTACGAGTTGTGATTCAGCATCACAGTTCCAAGACAAAACAGAAAAGAATATGATATTATGATGAAAGCTCAACCTCTAATCGCAGTATGAAATGTTATATCCTTACAATTAGCTAACTTTCAACTTGTGATAATCTGGAACTTTAAGAAGCATCATGTATTGGGTGAGACTACTTAAGATTCGACTTTTTTTTTTTGAAAGGCAAAAAATGTTATTAATCTCTGAGGAGAACAAAGATTAAAGGGGAAGAAGCAAACGGCATCGGAACAAAGACTACTTATGATTGGACTTGCCCCTAAACCTTACAAACAACCAAAAAAAAATGTTAGTATGCTAAATTTACAGGACATATTGCTTACTCAAGTTGAGCTAATTTCTATCCTATGGTTTAAATTTCAAAACCAGTATTACCAAGAGAAAAAACATGTGGCTCTACTACATTTAGTTGATTTCATCAGACACAATCAATTGAGGTGCTCAGGCATGATATTTGAAATCTCTGAACAAACGCATAAAGTTCACAAAATAAAGAGTACCAATCTACCACTTTTTGGATTTTTGGAGCAAATTCTTCAACCTACAAAACAAAGATAAGTATTAAATAGAAACAACACCTGAACATGTAAAGAAAGAGATGCAATTTTTGTCAGTATTCATACATATATATGTGTAATTTTGTATTGACATCTAACTATATGCAATGTGAAATGGGTATGTATTTTTCCATACTTCATCAGGGGTGAGAGAGATACGAGCGCTTTCAGCCAATCGAGGCAAATCGGGGGGCTCAAGGCCAGACCGAACCGAGTAGCTTCGGACTTTGTTCTGTGAATTGACTTGCCATTTTGAGAAAAAACTGCTTTTGAAATTGAAATTGAGGCCCGTCATCTTTGGTGTTGTTGCTCTGAGAAGAAGCAAACCTCTGCTTCCCATCCCCTTCTAATTGTTGTCTGCATCAATAGGCAATTTGATCAAAATAAATTCTTCAGCAGTCATCATCATTTAACCTGCCTCCCCTGGTAATTTCAAATTAGAAACCAATATAAACTTAAATAAAGGCTCACAAGCATATCTACCTTGGAAATTCCATCACAAAAATATTCATGATTTCGTCATTCGAGACAATTCCAGTTATATAAACAAAGAACTTGGTGGTCAAGATTCAAAATTCAAATAATGGTTACACACTAGGAAGCACCGACACCTCTAGGGGTCCCCGTATCGCAGTGTCAAGACACGGGGACACGGCGGGACACGTGTCCCGAGTCCCGACACGCCACGTGGATGGGGACACGGCTAATTTGAAGTTTTTGAGGGGGACACGGCTGGGGACACAGACGGGACACGGTGGGGACACAGATGGGGACACGGCGGGGGTTAAATTGAAATTTTTAATACTTTCTGGGGTAAATTCATAATTAATCTATACTTGGGGTAAAAATGTGTAATTTTGTCATATATAGAAATGTTTCTCCTCATCAGTTGACTGAAGTTTATTTTGAGCCTCAATCTGATACAAAGTTGCTGCTGCTGGAATAACGATCGAAAAGTCGATCAGGTCTCTCTCTCTCTCTCTCTCTCTCCCTCCCTCTCTCTCTGCTAGAAGTTTGCAGATCTTGTACAAAGAAAAAAGTTACGAATTTAACACCTTTTTTTTATCTGAAAATTTAACATTGTTAACAAACTTCCAAGTAACAATGTTAATAGTGTTAGGGGTTAACTGTTTACAGTACAAACTTCCAATACATGGAGTAATGGAGATCTTTTTTTCTCAATTTTTGTGAGTCTGTGACTCATGTGTACTGGGTTAATTTATTTTTGAATATATATAATATTATAAATAAATATACACGCGGCGTGTCCCCTGCCGTGCATCATAGGTTACACATGAAGATGAGAAGACAACAGGACTTAAATACATCAGAAGAACAAATAAGGCAAGCCACAAGAAGAGGATCATAAAAAGATGCCAAAAGCTCCATATTCTTGTTGTCGTCACGGAATAAAAATACTACAAAAACTAAGGGGTGTTTTGGCTAAAAAAGCCAACTTAACTTTTTGTTTTGTCTTTATTTGATTTTTTTTTTTTTTTTTTGCGTTTGTTAGTTTTGCATCGATTTTTTGAGTATTATTGGTTCATCTCGGCGAGAGGAATCCAAAGATGTAAAAGATTATGACTAGAACTCTCAATTTTTTGAATAAGATCAAAAAAAGTGTAAAAAGCTGTCTTTTTGTCTTTATTCAAAAAAATTTATGATTTGATCACAATTTTTTACTTTTTTGATTCCTCTCGCCGAGACGAGCCAATAATACACAAAAAGTTGATGGAAAACTAAAAAACACGAAAAAAAAAGTCAAATAAAGACAAAAAAATAAGCTAGCCAACTTTTTAGGCCAAAACACACCTAAGTTTCAACAATCTACCATTCAAGGCTCTAAAAAGTGCATTCTATAAACTAGTTGTCTTTCTAGTTATATACATTTTAAGTCTTCAAAACAAAGCTTTAGCTTCTCACATGTCGTAGATTACAAAAATATCCCTATTTTTACGAGGATTTCCATTTTTGGGTACCCATAGACTTGTTACTCTTCAAGCCAGCAACTAATATCCTTCACAATTGTTTCATTCAGGTGCGCAGTGCGGCTCATGAACCGAGATACCTTCAGCAGATAATTAACCAAAACCAAAATGGTTAGGTACCTATCATAGATGAGGTCTTCAATGGAAATTTTTTTCCTTTGGTCCAAGATTTTACTTGAATCTGTACTTAGAAGATGTATAGAAGAGTAGTTCTCAAGTTGGACTAAAAAATCTCAAAGTCCTTTCAAGGGTTAAATCACTGACTTCACGTCACAAAGTACACAAGAAGTCTAACCCAACAACAACCATACAACCAGTCCAGACCAAATCATAGATGTAGGTAATATTACTAGTTCTACAAAACCTGTGCATTATAGAGACACGATAGAGCACAGCAAAAGTGCTCATTAAAGCTAATGATACTAAGGACCTTATCCATTTGGCATGTATACTAAATCAAATTCAAGCACTTTGATCTGTATTTATAAACTCCATTTATGTAGTTTAAAACAAATATCCTATAAATCAGCCGAGAAATGAATTGAGAATGTCAAAGCATTCAGGTTACATGGGCCCTGTTCGTTTCCCAGTCTAATTTTAGTTTTAGTTTTGATGACATCATCATTTCCCTCTCTATCTCTCTCCACTCATTACACCTGACATATCAAAACTAAACTAAACTATCTAACCAAACACAACCGTGGTTTTTTCCTCGTTTAATATCATGTCGTTTAGTGAGTATAACAATAACCAATGTCACTCAGTAATTTTATCAGACAGTTGGTGAGTTTTTTTCTCAAACAATTATGTATATAAGAATGACCCCAATAAAAGCCCAAAACTGAAAATTTTAGCAAGGAGTTATGCAGAAGGGTCAAAGAAGAGAATGTCCTCACTCCTCTTTGCTCAACCGCTAACATGAATGACTTTGTTTGTATATGATTTCATGTTGTTTCTTTACTCAAACATAGCCCCAAAATTTAATCATGAATTCTTCATGCCCCTAATTTCTACATCAAATCAAACCACAAAAACAAAAAGTTCAGATTCATACCTCTGGTTGGAAGGAGAGAAATTTCAGAGAGAATGAAGATTCATCAGAGATAACGAAGAGAGAGAGAGAATGGGAGGAGAGCGAGGTAAAAAAAGGGTAAATTTCACTAACCTCCCTGATGTTTCTGACACAACCCTGAGGTTTCTAAAATGACAATGACCTCACCTACTTTTACTGACAGTATCAGTGTTTCCCCCTTCCGTTTTCTGACTATAGATGGCATTAACTTTAGCAAGAAAATGACCACTATTACCCTGAAAAGAAAAGGCATTGACTAATTGTACAAGGCGCTTATTTATTCCACCTCTATTTCTTCCTACTGGATAGATAACCAAGAACATTAATTTATAAAAACAAAAACAAATCAATTTATATAACCCAACACAGCAATATATGTAGACTAGAATACACAATCCAGTGCAAACATATATTCTGCATTTATGCACGAGTAAAACAACTCTACCAAGGCTAATTAAAATAAATATTTTGATTCAAAATCTTCATTTTTCTATTCAATTTTTGTTGTACATTAAAAATACACTTTATATTAATTATATTCCTTTGAAGTATATTCCATAGTGCATCGATCAATACTAAACAAAACAAATATTGAGCTAGATTACATCTAAAATAAACATTTTTTAGGTAACCACTAATTTTACTCCAATCTACCGCAAAAATAGAGCAAAAAAAGTCTATATGCTCATTAGTCGAAATGTCAGTGTTTAGTCACCATCACCCACTACCATTCTAATGTCAAGAAAAATGGTGCCCACATGTTGTAATATCTTTACATGTATATGTTAACACATAGTATTATGGTATTTGTTATCTATATATATAGGAACGATCTAGTCCGGGACTCCCGGATCCAGGACTCCACCTTCCTGATATTTTTTTGACGATCCAAACCGTCCAATGTGTTCAAAAGGTGTTTTCAAGGGTCCACGCGAGAAATCTTCAAAAAAAAAAAATACCGGGAAGGGCTTGATCCAAGCAGTTTTTCGTAAAACTGTAAATGTACAATTTTTGCAAAAAACTGCTTGGATCAAGCCCTTCCCGGTATTTTTTTTTTGAAGATTTTCCGCGTAGACCCTTGAAAACACCTTTTGAACACATTGGACGGCTCGGATTTCCCAAAAATAATTTTTAAAAGCCTCAAAACACCGAAAAAGCTTCAATCCGGGATCCTTGATAGGATATATATATATATATATATAGACGAAGCCAAGCTGAAATTTGAATCCCGTTCGATAAGAAAACATTTTCTTTTTGGACAGTCAAAAAAATTCACTGGGGAGAAACACTTTCCTTTTGGACATTGAAAAAATATTCAATGGGAGAAACACCTTCTTTGGACATTGAAAAAATACATTCGGAGAACCATTTTCCTTTTGGGAACTTATTCAAGACAGGCCAATAATAAAAGCAACATCATGTGCTCAATTGTTGTTGAGACAGTTACTAAGTAATGGACTCTCTCAACATTGACTTCCTGGAGTTATCAAGATTTGACAATAAAAGAACTACGATTTCGAGCACAAACCACAACAGAGAGAGAGAGAGAGAGGATTGAACGAGGGAGAGAGAGAGAGAGATTCCAGATCTGGTTGTTCGATTAGGACCTTGCAATCGAGTCGCCTGGTTCGAACTTCGTGTTCAGGTCTAGGGTTTCATCCTGAAAAGGGAAAGGGGTTTTTCAGGTAGATCGAAAGAAGGAGAGAGAGAGCGAGATGCTGGAGGGAGAGAGTGAGTGATCTTCTTCTTCGTCGATTTCACCAGGTTGAAAATCGCCTGGTTCGCTTTCTCTCTCTTCTCTCCCGTGGAACGCATGAAATGACATGGGAGGATAAGACCCAGGTGTAATAGTGACCCGGATATCGACCTGTGAGTGCATTTAATCCGACATTTGACCCGCGAGCCCCATTTAACGTTTAGCTCTTATTAGAGCCGTTGGATTTAATCCAACAGCTGAGATTTGAAGTGTATCTATCAAGGCTCTGAATCCCGTACCGGACAGGGTACCGATTTTCTTATTGGTACGGTACAGTACTGGTACCGGGCTGGTACAGGAACCGTTTCGGATTTAGCGCTATTTTCATTATATATAATTATAAATATATTTTTATAGCAAATTTTATACACAATATATTTTTTATAGCATATTTCAAACAAAATATATTTTTTTAATATTTTTATATCATATTTTATGAAAAACATATTTTGTATAGCATATAGCCTTGGACCAAAGCATAAAGGCAATTTGCATCTTTCCTCTATTCTATCTAATATATAAAGGGGAGCACAAGCTTGGTATAACCCAATTTTGAAGCCCTGTCACAAAGTGTTTTCCAAAAATGCCCCCCCTAAAAAACATTTAAACTACTCTTACACTAAACAAAATAACTACCAGTGGTAACAAATGTAAAACCCTTCCCACTCTAACTGTCATACCCATGTCTTCAAATTTCCCTTTTCGTTCAACCGCTACAATTAGATCTTCAGTCTTTTACAGTAGTTTCACAGAGAAAGCAAGGTTGGGAGAGAATGTACATACAAGAGAGAGTGTTTTCTCCTTTTTGGCAGCAAGTTGATTGGACTTCACCCTTAGTAAAAGGCTGCAAATGTGATGTTAAGAGGTTTGACAAATGGAGGTATGTTTGAATGGTTCCCATTTCTTTATACTTCCCCTTTCGTATACCACAATTATATATTATCAGTCTGCCAGACAATGTTCCAGGGGTTCTGTGGCCAAGAATCTTTTTCATTTTGTTTAAAACTTTTACCTCCTAGGTTTAATGTTTTTGGCTTTTAGTACCATGGTAGATGGGTGACGCCGTGACGGTAATGGAAGGACTTGGGCAAGTGATAGTGGTGGATGAGCATACTGGAAAATAAGAATGAGAGTTTGTGCAGAGTAAGGGTTTCTCAGTTCGAAAAAACCTACGAGTTCCTCAGGTTCAATGGTTTCCGTTTAGGATTTGGAGAAAATTATATTACTTCATTTTATATGTAAACCTCTCTCTCTATATATGTGTACAATAGACTCATTAGTCACTTTCATTTTTAGATATTTTTACACGGGGAAAGGATCTAATCATTGGCTCACTGCACACATTCCAAACGCGCGAGAGAGAGAGAGAGAGCATGACTGCATTTTGGTAAGATCAACTTTTGTCCACTGGTTTTTGTTCTTTGTTTTTTTATATGTTGAGAAAAATTACCACATGAAAACCATACATTTAAAATGCATGATTAACATAACTAGAGGTCGGGACACACGCGATTCCATATTTTTTTTTGCCAAAGTTCAACGTGCACACGCGTTACCTCTAGTCATATATATATATATATATATATATATATATATATATATATATATATATATATATATATATATATGGGGCCGGTTCCCCTTACACTTAAAAAAACGCATAAAAAAACACACGATTTTGTTCCGGGCCCCACTGTGACATTCTGAACCATTGATCTTATTTAAATGAGTAAAATAGGGAGTCCTGCAAAAATTCACCTTAATTGGATATTGGTAAGTGCTTGATCCAAATAAATTTGCAAAAACTGTGACAGGAACTAGTGTTTTTAAAATTGTTTGGATCAAGCACTTACCAATATCCGATTGAGCTGAAATTTTGCAAGACCTTTTATTTTACTCTTTTAAACAAGATCAAGAGTTCAGAATATCACAAGGGGGCTTGGAAGAGTGTTGTGTTTTTTTATGTGTTTTTTTAAGTGTGAGGGGAACCGGCCCCTATATATATATATATACAATCTGGATCCTGTCCGGCCACCCGGAAATTAAAAAAATGCGAACTCCACGTTTGGGCCATTGGATGTCATCCAACGGCTAAGAAAAGAAAGGGCCAACGCGCGGGTTAAAAAAGGGTCAGGGGTTCAGTCAACGCGGGTCAAACCTCCCCTTTCCCCTCTCATTTCACGCCAACCAAATCGAAGAGAGAGACAGAGAGGCGATTTTGGCGAGTACGGCTACAAATCGAAGAAGAAGAACGGATCGAAGACAAACTCTTCGAACTCACCAACCAAGGTCCATCTCTTCCCTCTCTGTCCTTCTATTTCTCTCAAAACCCTATTTTTTTCATTCTGTAAGACAAACCCTTTTTTCTTCGATCTGTATGAGAACCCTGGAAACTAGGTTTCGATTCTTCATCTTCTCTCTGTCTCTCTCTCGATTTGAACTACTATCTCTCTTTTTAAAACGTGTTTGTATAGAATCGAGTGTGTTGTTCTTAGTCTTCTAACAAGAAATGAACTTTCGCTACATAGAACCCGGCCCATGGCAGCGCTGTTGTCCCCAATTTCTTGTTCGTTTCACTTGATTATCTAATGAATTGGTGTTCCCGTTGATCGTTTTTGTTTTGCTTAGCTCTTCGCCAAGAATTGCTGTTGTCCCCAATTTCTTGTTCGTTTCATATATGTGAGTGTGTTTCTGGTGTATTTTACCATATGACTTTTCTCCATGATTTTAGTTTGTAGGGTTTTTTTTTTTACTTGAAAATTAGTGCTTCATGCTGTTTGTTTGCTGAGACAAAAATGGACAAGAAAAGAAAAAGAAATTGGTTACCTTTTCTTTTTTATTGTTTTTGTTTTAGAGAGCCCTAAATTGTGAGCTCTTGTAGGGTATTTTGGCCAAATTCTTAGGGGTCCCTCACTTTCTTCACATCTAAGCTGCTAGAAGGAACATAAGAGTGTTGAGGCCTTCCATTCTTTTCTTTTCTTTTTATGTTGTTTATTTTATGCTTCCAGATGGTAAATTACTAGATGTTCTTGTTCTTCCAATTTCTCTGCAACAAAATTACTAGTACTACTACTATTGTTCTTGTTCTTCCAATTTCTGGGCAACCAAACAAAACCAGTGTCTTACAGATGTTACTCCCTCCGTCCCTTTTTAAATGTGTTACTTGGGATTCTGTGCCATTTTCAACGGCTTATAACTTTTAATGTGAACCTCAAAACATATGCATTATGGATCTTGTTTGATAGATCTTAATTATTTCTATTATACAAAATTTTCAAAATCATAAAAGCTATTATAAATTAAAAGTTATAAGCCGTTGAAAATGGCACAGAATCCCAAGTAACACATTTAAAAAGGGACAGAGGGAGTACTGTTTTACTCATTTTTCGTCCTTAAATCATTTTCCCCCCCAATTGTTAGTTTCGTCCTTATTTGTTGTTACGAATAATGAGGGGTTAGTATAATATGATGTATTCATTAGTTGATGTTTGTTTGCAGGAACCAATCCCAGTAACTCAAGTTTTGGAAACTGCTGTTGTTATTCAGGAAACCCCACAGTCAAGGTAACTTTGTACGTGCATTTGAGAATGCAAGGTGTAGAAGATATAGAAGTAGTAGCATCTGCTAGTAATTCTTCCCAACAGTGTTTACACTCCTCAAGTAAAAAGCGAGTTCGTACCGAAAATTGGGCAACATTTTCACAACTTAGATGTGGTTCACTCGTTTTACAACAATTATGGTAGAGAAGGTGGATTTGGTACGCGATTGAATTCTATTAAGAAGAGTAAGGATGGTGAAATCATTAGAAAGGAATATGTTTGTTATAAAGAAGGGGTGAGAAAACTTAACATAAACAAAACTGCACACACCGTACGGAGACGGGGGCTAACTAGAGAAGGTTGCGGTGCAAGACTGGTAGTTGTGAAAGACCGGTCAGATGCGGGGGGGTTTGTTGTTAGGCAATTCGTCGAGGGTCATAACCACCCTCTCACGACCCCAAGGAAGGTGCATTTGTTGCACTCGCATCGTGCAGTCACAATTGCGAAAAGAAATTTAACACAACAACTATCAAATGCTAATGTGCCAACATGGCAGCAAATGAGTCTTCTAGAGATGGATGCTGGAGGTCTACAAAATGTAGGATGTACACTACGAGATCTTTATAACGCTGAAAGGGATAGGAGGAAAGCGTTAAAGGGACATGACGCTACTTTGTTGTTTGAACATTTTAAGGATGAGTAAAAAAGGAATCCCGGTTTTAGTTTTGCATTTGAGCAAGATGAGGGTGTGATGGTTCATTGTTTTTGGGCGGATGCCACTTGTAGAAAGGCGTACAAATATTTTGGAGATGTGGTGGTCTTTGATACAACATACAACACAAACTGTTATAAATTGATCTTCGCACCTATGGTAGGGGTAAATCACCACGGTCAGACTTACTCTTTTAGGGTGTGCATTCTTAAGTGGTGAAAAGATTGATGCTTTTGATTGGTTTTTCAAGCAATGGTTGAAAGCGATGCCTGGTGGCCCGCCCAAAATGATCATAAGTGATCAAGATCCGGCCATTGGAAATGCAATTCGTACGGTTCTTCCAAATACTTTTCATAGGTATTGCATTTGGCACATTTTGACCAAATTTTCCGAAAAAATCAGTGCAATTTCCTACAAAGAACATTATGACGAGTTCAGTAAATGTATTTGGAAATCCGAGAGCCCTGAGGAGTTTGAAGGAAGATGGGCAGACGTTGTAGCGAAATTAGACAACAATGAGTGGTTAAATTCCATGTACCAAATTCGTGAGAGATGGGTTCCTGCATATTCTCGACACATTTTTTCGGCTCACATGACTAGTAGTCAAAGAGTTGAAGGTGCTCATGCCTTCTTCAAGAAGTACGTGTCTCATCAAAATTCAATGTTGGATTTTATGACACGGTTTAATAGGGGACTTTCCAAAATGCGGCATAATGAACTTGATGCCGATCATAAAGATGTTAATGAAAAGCCACAAACCATAACTGGGTGGGTCATGGAAGAGCAAATGAGTGAATTGTACACACTTACTATTTTTTACAAGTTTCAAGAGCAACTTGTTGAAAGTGGGAAGTATGTGGTCAAGAGCACATTTAAAGATGACCACCACCTTTGTTTGTACAATGTTCGAAGGGTAACGGAGAGTGATTCAAAGGGCCGTGAGCTTACGTTAGAGAAGTCATCAAACTTTGTTCAATGCAGTTGCAAGATGTTTGAAAGTGACGGAATTCCATGTAGGCATATATTGGCGTACTTCTCAAAGAAGCAGATTATGGAATTACCTGAGCAATACATTTTGCGAAGGTGGACTAAAGCTGCAAAAGCTAGCAGAGTTATGGATGACTTGGGTGGGATGGTTAATGAAATATGTGACACGTCTTTGATAGTGAGGCGCAATAGTCTCTTCCAACTTGCGTCTAATGTTATTGATGAAGCTGTATTAAGTGAAGATGATACGGAAGAGTTGAAAGAAATATTGTTAGAAGCTCAAAGGAGATTTGCATCCAAGAAGCATGGAAAAGAAGCTGTGGGAGAAAAGCGTGCAACGGAAGATGTGGGAGGGAAGCGTGGAACAGAAGTTGTGCAAAGGAAGCGTGGAATCGAAAATGTGGAAGGGAGTCATGCAAGCGTTGAAGATGTGGAAGGGCAGCTTGCAAGCGTCAATATGCCTTTTTCTCTTGAGAGCCAACATAGTCTCAAAGAACCATTTCCAGTTAGGACAAAAGGTTGTGGTAAACGACTTAAGGGAGGAAAAGAGAAGGCTGTGAAGAAGAAGAAGGGTAGGCGGTGTAATGGTTGTGGGTTAATGAACCAGACGCATGACAAAAGAAATTGTCCAAAACTTCTTGGAATGTACGTGTATGCTTCTAGTTTTAATTGTTCAAAACTTAAATATTACTTGTTCTATAAATGTTAATTTGGGTATGTTTTTACTTAGCTCTTCGCAAAGTGTTAGATTGAATGATGAGGAGGAAGAGTTGAATGATGGGGACGATGACGACGATGAGGAGGAGGACATTGACTTACACTCTGATTGTAAGTGTTTCTAATTTAATGAAATGCAGTTGTTTCCTTCCTTTGTTAGCTCTTGTATTGTTTTTTGTTAGCTATGATTGTTAATGACTGATTCTTTCTGTTTCAGAATGGTTTACGTCACTGGAATTTCTCTGCGTTTGCTGTTTCTGGAAATGATCAATCCAGACTGTAGTAGTTGTTTCTGTTTCTCTGAATTGGTCTCTGTTTCTGCTGAGTTTGCTATTTCTATTTCTGTTGAGATTGTAGTTTGGAATTGCTCTCTGTTTCTGCTGAGTTTGTTGTTTCTGTTTCTGTTGAGATTGTAGTTTGGAATTGCTCTGAATTGCTCTTTGTTTCTGCTGAGTTTGTTGTTTCTGTTTCTGTTGAGATTGTAGTTTGGAATTAGTCTCTGGACGATGACTTTGTTTCTGTTTCTGGACTTAGTTTTTGAATATGTTCACTTTGGAGTTTCTGTTTCTATATTATATCTGAACCTGTGGTTTTAAGTATTTGCAAATTAGTGGAATCGGTTAAGTAATTGGAAATTAGCTCTGGACCTCTAGTTGTTAGTACTTGGAAATCCATACAAAAGTCTCAGATTGGTCCACAAACATGTTGATCAAAACATGGTATGTTACCACCTAAATTGCATTCCAGTTGAAATGAATTACCTGGGTAGTCATTTGAAGTTAATGATTTGAGTTTGACACTTATCTCAGGTTCCCACATGCCAGATACTTGTACCACTTGTTTAAGCACATTTCCTATTTTACCAACCATCACGGTCGTGTTCTTTTTCCAAGCACTTGAGACAAACATTGAAATGGGTTCTTTGCAAGTGCTATGTCTTGCTGTAGACTTTTTGTCACTCTTACAAATATGAATTATTAATGCTTCAAACCACTTTGCAGATATTCAATTAGTAATGTTAATAGACGTGTCTTGCTCTACCCACCGCTTGAGCATTGACTCTTGGTCAGTAGGGAAATGTCCCAGTTATCCCACAAACCATCCTGTTTCAATCACTTGTTTTGCATACTAACAAAACATGTAAACCAGATAGACAATGGGGGATAAAACTGTAAACGAGATAGACATGTAAACCAGTCGTCCATTACCCAAGAGCACTCCCAGATTAAATAATGGGGGCCTAAAAGTGTTCATCTTAGCGTGAAACATAGTTTAAAGCCAACAAACATCACAAATCCATTACGGAGAAAGATGTGGTCACGTCAATGAAACAAAAAACCAATCAGTCAAACACAAAATAAGGCAAACAACCATTTCCATATCATTTGCCTACTAGGGTAACCATTGTCACGAACATAGAAAAAACAGACACAATGAGGCTAACAAACACAGCTATTTTCATCCATTTTTGATCTGCATTTGTTCCACTCATCACCACCCTTGATCTTGCCACTTCATATTCATTTTCAGCAGTTTCTTCACACATTTGTTGATACATAGGTTGTCCAACCCTTCCACAATGAGTGACCGCTTCCCCGCTTGGTTGCCATGTTACTGAAACAGGGTTGCACCATGCCCAATCACCACATGGGGGTTTTTGCTCGCAAGCGTAATACAACATCCCTTTTGTAGGTTTGTCGGAATCCACAATCTTCAATGCCATCTTTCTCCTACATCGACAAAAGCTTGGCACAAACCTCAAATCAAGTGTTTGCTTTTGAGCCGTGTTGGTTGAAGAAGACATACCCTATTTTCATTAAACATATAGAAGAGATTATATCAATGGTATGATTATATCAAGATTATATCTTGGTTTATATTAGGTTACATTTGGTAAATTGGTGGCACAATGGTATGACTATATCAAGAGGTTACGACAGATACATGATCAAAATTTGCAGGGCATTAGCCATATAGACAAATCTAAGTCTTGAACATTCAAGAGAGAGCAAAAGCTATTCTAAAATAAAAAAGACTTGGTTATTCCTGATAATCTAAGTCTTGCACATTTAGTATGGACTTTCCTTGATTTTGTCTAAAATAAAAAGACTTGGTTAAACTATACAAATTTGATAGAGTACATTATCAGGAATAATGCAAAGCAGCAATACTACTATTTCAGCTGTCAAACTATACAAATTCGACGGACTACTTTATCAAGAACCTACAAATCACATAAGCATATGAACATACCAAGGAAAAAGCTTAATGACCTTTCATTAGAAAGAACAGTACACATAATTATTCAAAAGCTATTCAAATAAATCATACACACCAGACAAAAGCTTAGATGTAGCTTTTGGATTCGAAAAAACTGTACATAAATTCCAAACCCTAGATAAATTCGAAAAAAAAAAAAAAATTTATCCACATACTCATCTGTACCCAGAGAGAGAGAGAGAAACCTTAGATGTAGCTTCTTCTTCGTAATGAAGGGGAATTTGTAGACCTAGAGTTGTCTTCTTCACGAATCACTCTCTCTCTCTTTCTGGAACACGTGAAATCAAAAGTACTGTAGTTCAAATTGAGAGAGAGACAGAGAGAAGATGAAGAATCGAAACCCTAGTTTCTAGGGTTCTCATATAGATCGAAGAAAATAGGGTTTGTCTTACAGAACGAAAAAAATAGAGTTTTGAGAGAAATAGAAGGACAGAGAGGGAAGAGATGGACCTTGGTTGGTGAGTTCGAAGAGTTTGTCTTCCATCCGTTCTTCTTCTTCGATTTGTAGCCGTATTCGCCAAAATCGCCTCTCTGTCTCTCTCTTCGATTTGGTTGGCGTGAAATGAGAGGGGAAAGGGGAAAAGGGAAAGGGGAGGTTTGACCCGCGTTGACTGAACCCCTGACCCTTTTTTAACCCGCGCGTTGGCCCTTTCTTTTCTCAGCCGTTGGATGACATCCAACGGCCCAAACGTGGAGTTCGCATTTTTTTAATTTCCGGGTGGCCGGACAGGATCCAAATTGTATATATATATATATATATATACACCAAACTTCCGGTCCAAACTCCCGAATTTTGTTAAGTTTCGGACCTCATTGATCCCGATCGAATTTCGATGATCTGAACCGTCCAATGTGTTTAAAAGGTGTTTTTTAGGGTCCCCGCGAGAAATCCGCAAAAAAAAAAATACCGGGAAGGGCTTGATCCGAGCAGTTTTTATGTACAGTTTTGTGAAAATTGCTCGGATCAAGCCCTTCCCGATATTTTTTTTTGCTAATTTCTCGCGAGGGCCCTAAAAAACACCTTTTAAACACATTGGACGGTTCGGATCATCGAAATTCGATCGGGATCAATCAGGTCCGGAACTTAACAAAATAAGGGAGTTTGGACCAGAAGTGGACTCTATATATATATATGAAGTGGACTCTAATCAGGGATCCCTGACTTTGCTTAAAATCAGGACTTCACCTTTCTATCCAATGTGTTTAGAATGTGTTTTTAAGGGTTCCCGCGAGGAATTATGAAAAAAAATAATTGGGAAGGGCTTGATCCGAGCAGCTTTTGATAAAAACTGTACATAGTTTTTGTCAAAAGCTCCTTGGATCAAGCCCTTCCGGTCATTTTTTTCACGATTCCTCGCGCGAACCCTTAAAAACACATTTTAAACACATTGGACGGTTCAGATCATCAAAATTCAATCAGATCGGAAAAGGTAAGGTCCTAACTTTAAACAAAGTCAAGGATCACTGACTAGAAGGTTTCCGTGTGTGTGTGTGTGTATATATTTATATACATATATCCAGACTCCGGACCTCCATGATCTGAGCATTTTTTTTGACGATCCGAGCCGTCCAATGTGTTCAGAAGGTGTTTTTAAGGGTTCGCGCGTGAAATCTTCAAAAAAAATACTGGGAAGGGCTTGATCCAAGCAGTTTTTTGCAAAGCTGTAAATATGTCTATTCTATTTGCCTTCTTGCATGATTATTTTTTATTTGGATTGATTTGGACGTTGCATAGTGGCGTTTTTGTGTTATATTCAATTACACAACTTGGATGTACAATATCTAAAACTTACTCTTTATTTTCAAGAGCAAAGTTTTATAAGAGTTCGATTTGATTTGTTGGAATTTGATCAATAGTATGGCAAAGTGGTTAGTTTTGGTTGAAGTCATTTTGTTGGAATTGATGAGAAATCACTTCATACACTGTTAGCCTACATTTTCTTGGTTGAGTAGAGTGGTTTCCATTTTTTTTTTTTTTTGGAATGTAGGGTGAATTTCAGAGGTTAATATTGATTTCTTTAATTGAGTGTGGAGTGGGCTGAGCAAATGGGTTGGCCATTTGGACCGGGTAGTCAAGCCCAACTCAATGCATGCCCGATCCTCTAGATAACTAGAGCCCATTGGCGACCATACGAGTCGTCCAACAAGCATAACGGGCAGCTGAGGTATCGTGTAGGGCCACGTATAACAACACTCCATGGATTGTAAACATATCAATGTCCACTTGTCCGAATTGGCCATGTGGCGCGATCATGTTTCGGCTGCTTGGCTTGATCATGACTCGTGCGTTGTTCGATAGCTTGGAATTCTCGCAGAATGTGCTGGCACAGGAAGATTTGTCCCGGCACGTGGCACCATGCCACCATCTAAGCCTCACCACGTGGCGTAGGAATGTAGCGTACAATGGCAATATGCTCGACCGAGGTGCCGTCAGGCCATGTGGAACTCATCGGGCCTCACCACGTGGCACGGTCGTACAGCGTCAGTGTACATCGGCAAATCATCCCTCGAAGATACAATTCGGCCTAGTGGCTTTCGTCTTTTTCGCTGCATGGCACGATCCCCCGCCTCATACCTGCACAGTGCCTGGATGTCATTGTGCGCGGTGTCTGGTCAGAAGGTGGATGTTGGTGAAGAGATTGACGGTGACGTCACCGCGGCACGCGTAACCTTCACCTCCAAGGAGACATTTCTATAAATACTATAGTGATAAACTCAAAAAGGTATGTTTTCTTCCCCCCCCCCCCCCCCCCCCCCCCTTCTTTTAGCTCTGCCTTTCCCTTCTCATTCACTGATTGACTAAGCCATCGGAGTGCCTTCTGGTCTTCAATGATTGTTGATCAGCCGCCTGCGATGCACTAACGGGGTTCGCTTCTTTTGCAGAGCTAGGTGTGAGAGAACTGAAACCGCATTCTATTCGAGGAGCTTGACCTAGGAGAGCCCAAATTGATCACAACCCCACAAAGTTGTTACCATTTTCTGCTTCACTGGCTAATACTTGATTTTCTGTATGTGCATGGTTTCCCCTTTTGTTTTTTTGTTTTTTTTTAAATTTTTTTTTAGGGTGTAGCGGGAATGTAGATTGAAGTTCCCTGGCTAGGATAAATACAACTAAAATTGGCAGAACACCAAGCATTGGGAGTTTTCGTAGGCATTGGATTTGCTTAAGTCTCGAAACGAATCGTCTTCCTCTTCCCTTTTGTTTGGGTACTAGAAAAACTTTAAACACGTAAAGAATTTTGAGTTGATTTTGGGTTCTCCATTTGTTTTATAGTTCTTGGTAATGCTAGATGAGCACCCCATGTAAGTATTATGTTTATAATATATATTTTCTTTTGGAGTGAGCTCCTGGCAGTGGGAGTGGTTTTTTTTTATTTTCTTTCAAGGTGAACTTAAGCAGGGTAATGGGTGTGAACTGAACCTTTTGGCATATAAGTTTGTTTTGCCATTGAAATGGATTGTTATAGTTATATTTGTTCGACACACAATGCTTCAAAGAATGGGGTTGCAGTCCAGCTTTACTATTGTTCTTGTGGGTAAACTTCTCCACATCCCCAAGGAAAAAGGACGGTGGCAATTTTACTATAGGAGAAATATTAGAGTTATGTTTGCTCCATTGGAAGATGAGCATTATGCAAAGGAACTTAGGGCAATGGGGCCATGGGGGTAATTACCCGCTTTATAGCTAGGGACAAAATCATGTAATTTGATACTTTTTGATGTTGTGAGTTGGAATTCACTTCCATTAATTGTATCTGTACAATTTTATGTTGCATAGTATTTGTTGATGGAAACTCCTTAAAAGAAGTTTATTTTTTATTAATGTTGGGATTCCACCCCGTGTGGGCCATTGGGCTTAGGCCCGGTTGGGAGGGGCTAGGGTTTTATCATGTACTTTATATAAACTCATTATAGCCTTGTTTTATGTGTGTGACAAAAGTGAGAGAAAAAGGCAGAGAGTTTGAGAGAGATGCACGAGAGACTTGGTGAGGACTCAACTATTGTGAGAAAGAGTGTGAGTGTGTAGCACAATATTCACGGATTATTCTCCGGATCATAGTGAAATCCCCCTCCCCGTGGACGTAGGTCTGATTGGCTGAACCACGTAAATCGGTGTGCTTGCTCTCTCTCTTGATTTACTGTTTACTGTGCATGTAGTGCGCGTGTCTTGGGCATAACAAGTGCTATCAAAGTTTTGGTTGAAGCACCGGAGAGCGCAAAGCAGTCAGATAATCAATCGGAGGCCTTTGGAGCACTGTTTGGAGTTCTGGTCGGATAAAATAATTGACGAAAATTATTTTTGATCAGAGGGAAAGGTGCTACTCTCGGAGACGATCACAACGGTGTGTGGAGTGGTCGGTTTTGTCACCGGAGGACGGAGCACGATCGATTTGAACACCTACGGACTGAGGCGAGTGGCGGATTGCGTTGAGACCGGACAAAAAGTGATCGGATAAAAGTTTTGAGCACACCACCGTGTAGGGTTTTTCGAGACGATCACAGTGGTATAAAGAACGTCGCCGGAAACTGCCCAGAAACGCCGCACGCGTCGGTCAAAGGCGGCGCGTGTCAATCGTGTCAGATCTACTCGCGCGGTGGAGTACACGCGCGGCGGCGGAGGAACAGTGGTAGGGATGATCAGCAAAGGTTAGGGCTTACGTCAACAAGCGTTCATACCGGTCAGGCAAGGGTTCAAAAGGGTCAGATAGGTCATGGTTCAGGGTCAAAGGGGTCAAAGGTCAGGTCAAAGGGGTCAAGTCGGAGTTCAAAGGGTTCAAACCGGTTAGACCGGCGGTTCAACGATCAGTTCAGACCGGGTTCGGGCCGACCAGACCGGACAACGGTCCAGTGGAAGACCCAATTACGTTTATTGACCGGTTCAGTGTGTTTTAGACCGGTTCAGACCAGTTCCCTACTGTGTTTGACGTCCCGGATCCAATCCCGGGCTCGGTTTGCGGAGATTTGGTACGGATATTGACGGTACGTATTATTTTACTGCTTTAATTCGTTCCGGGGAGTATCAGATCATTTGTGGGAGTTTCTGGGGGTGTGTTATTTCAGATTATCTTGTTTGCTGAGATGTCAGAGATAAATATGAATGCTATGCTTGTATTGACGGCGACCAATTATGCAATTTGGAAGCCTAGAATGGAGGATATGCTCATTTTGAAAGAGCTTTATGAGCCCTTGGAACACATAGGAGTCAAACCAACGGAGGTAAAAACCGAAGATTGGAAGAGTTTGAACAAGAAAGCGGTTGCTTTGATCCGCCAGTGTGTTGGACAGGAGGTTATTCATCATGTAGCACAGGAGACAGATGCTTATGCTTTGTGGACGAAATTGGAGGGGATGTATCAGTCGAAAACATCCTGGAATAAGGCGCTACTGATGAGGAGGCTTGTGAATTTGAAGCTCTGGGTTGGGGATTCGGTTGCTGGACATTCCAGTGAGTTCCAGAATTTGGTTAATCAGCTGTCTAATGTTGGGTTGAAGTTCGATGATGAGTTGCAGGCTTTGTTGTTGCTCAGTTCTCTACCGGATAATTGGGAGACACTGGTGGTTTCCCTGAGTAACTTTGCGCCGGAAGGGAAGTTGACGATGGCTATGGTTAAGGATGCTATTTTCAACGAGGAGGCGAGGAGGAGAGAGATGGGGACTGAACAGGCTGACGATACACGAGCACTAATTTCGGACGGTAACAGGGGCAGGAACCAAGGAAAAGGAAACGGAAGGAAGGGAGGCAGAAACCGTTCCAAGTCGGGGGGGCATAGTTTCACTTGCTATCATTGCCAGGAAGAGGGGCATATAAGAGGAATTGTCCAAGGTTTAAGGCGGGGAAAGAGAGAATTCCACCAAATGAGGCAGCATTGGCTTTTCAGGATTCCGATAATGATGAGTTGGCATGGGCAGCGTTAGATGCTACGGATGCAGGGATATCGGATTAGGTACTGGATTTAGGGTGCTCATATCATATCTGCAGGGATAGATCACAGTTTTGGGAGTACGAGGCATGCGATGGAGGTCTTGTCCGGATGGCTAACGGTTCATCGAATAAGGTTGTTGGCAAGGGGACAGTGAAGTTTCGGGTGCCAAGTGGGAAGACTGTGAAGGTAGCAGGAGTGAGGCACGTGCCAGGGGTAAAGAAGAACTTGATATCTCTCGGGATGCTTGATGAGAGAGGATGTAGTTTTTCTGCTGATTCTGGAGTACTTCAGGTTTCTGTTGGAGAGCGGGATATATTGCTGGGTAAGAAATTTGGTGGGCTATACAGGCTTGCGAGATCTGTCGTGACAGGAAGGGCTGCTGTTAGACATGGAGCAAGTGGTATAGGGAGATTATTTGGGCAGGAGAAGCGCCTTTTGCTGACACGTACACGGAGAGAGCAGGGGTCCTCAGGAATTGTGCGGAATTCAGGCCTGAAGGAGAAGCAATGGGTGCGGGTTGTCCAGGAGAAAGCCTAGAGGAAAGAGACAGACATTTTAGGGGCCCCGACGAAGCCAAAAGGAGTTTCTTTCGCTCTTGATATGCTTGATGGTAGTGGTCTCTCCGGATTTTTCGACACGAGGGGAGGGACACTATCACCAAGGACGCCGAGCCAGTGAGTCTTGGCCGCACCCTAGTTGAGGGGGTGCAAGCACCCTAGTTGAGGGGGTGCGGGCGCTTCTGTTGGTGAGCGCATAGATGGACGCTTCTGTTGGAGAGCACGGGCGCTTCTGTTGGTGAGCGCATACACTTCGGGTTTGAGGTGTGCGAGTGGAGGCATTCTTTTTCACGGGATGCGGTACTCGGGATTTTCTGATTGGCTGCAGAGTCTGGTTTTGCAAGGATACACTCTTTCGGGATTTGTGTGCTCTGTGGTGGTGCATGGATGCTCGACTGGTTAGTGACACAGACGCTTGCCAGAGTTAGCTGATTGGAGGAGGCAACATGGGGGTGTTGCAGACGACTTTGCGCACTCGGTGTGGAGGGGGTGATTGTTGGGATTCCACCCCGTGTGGGCCATTGGGCGTAGGCTCGGTTGGGAGGGGCTAGGGTTTTATCATGTACTTTATATAACTCATTATAGCCTTGTTTTATGTGTGTGACAAAAGTGAGAGAAAAAGGCAGAGAGTTTGAGAGAGATACACGAGAGACCTGGTGAGGACTCAACTATTGTGAGAAAGAGTGTGAGTGTGTAACACAATATTCACGGATTATTCTCCGGATCATAGTGAAATCCCCCTCCCCGTGGACGTAGGTCTGATTGGCCGAACCACGTAAATCGGTGTGCTTGCTCTCTCTCTTGATTTACTGTTTACTGTGCATGTGGTGCGCGTGTCTTGGGCATAACAATTAAAATAATAGTTTGTTAGATAGATAGATAGATAATGAAGCAATCTGGTGGTGAGAAGTGTTTTTACTATATGCAATGTTTTAAAACCCAGAATGAACTGGCCGGTTCAACCAGTTGAACAGGGAACTGGTCTAGACAATAGGCAACAGTTCCGATCAACTCATAAAACCGTTTTGATTTCAGAACTGCTTTGAAAATTGAAAACCGGATCAACATGCGAACGGTTTGAACCGTTCGCAGGTCACTCAAACCGGCTTAGTAGACGAAATGGAGAAGGAAGGGAATTTTTTTAAAACTCCATTTAAACTTCAAAGCGCCCCTTTAATGCAACCACTATTGTCCAAAATAAACGTGACATTTGGTTGGACCCTTGGTGTGGTCAGCGCACTCAACTGAAATAAAGGCCTAATTTGGCCTAAAAGTGGTTTTTGGATTATTGGTTTTTTCGATTTGTCTTTATTCAAATTTTTTTTGCATTTGTTAGTTTCGCTTCAAGATTTTGTGGTTTCTGGATTCCTCTCAGCGAGACGAATCTAACGAGTATAAAATTATGGTCAAAACTCAAATTTTTTTGAATAAAGCCAAAATAGGTGGATTATTCGCCAATAATCCACCTATTTTGGCTTTATTCAAAATTTTTTGAGTTTTGACCATAATTTTATACTCGTTAGATTCGTCTCGCCGAGAGGAATCCAGAAACCACAAAATCTTGACGCGAAACTAACAAATGCAAAAAAAATTTGAATAAAGACAAATCGAAAAAACCAATAATCCAAAAACCACTTTTAGGCCAAATTAGGCCAAAGCTAAGCGGTTGAGAGTATTTGTAGTTTTGTACACTACTTACTGGAGTTTTCTTTTCTGATGATGTGGGATTTGAACATGGAAACTCTCAAGTAAAGCCAAACTCCTTTCATTGCAATTGCGTGGGATACTTTTAATTCCAACATTTTTTTATATTTGTACTCTGGTATGCCATAATTTTAGCTATTGTATACTACTTCCTCCGTCCCATAAAATTTGGTCCCTACGAAATTACGTGCAATTTTCAAACTAAAAAATAATGTATTTATCAAAATATTTTTTTAATTTTTTTTGCACCGTATAAAAGTTCTCGATGAGATCTATCAAACAAGATCCATATTGACTAAAAAATTATCTTCGTAAGCACGTTATTTTTTACCTTGAAAATTGCACGTAGTTTCGTAGGAACCAAACTTTATGGGACGGATGGAGTAATAAAATATTTTTGATGTCATTATGACGTCACAGTTCAATTCCGGTTCAATAGCAGTTGAACTTGTGAGTCAGTGACCCATCCACCCGACTCCTTTTCCAGTTCGCTCACCGGTCCAATTTTAAAACATTGACCAATATGTAAGTCTCAGATGGGCCTTTAGGTAGACCGGCATTCTGGAGAAGGGCCTGCTACTGCCTTGAGAGCCTCTCTCTCTCTCTAAAAGTTAGAATACCCTAGGGTTTATCCCTCTCCTCCTGCCGGCAGCCACCCTATCCGGCCTTTTCTTACCTTTTCCCCCCTTGTTTCTCTCATTTTCTTCCCTTTTCCTCACCTCCTCTCTGCCCCTCCACACCTCCAGACCGTTTCTTCTTTGTTTTTTCGAGTTTTGAGGGGTGGGGCTGCCGCCCTTTCGCCCCACCCCCCCACCCCTCCACCCATCCTTTGCCTGACACCCACCACCTACCCATGGCCGGACCCGTTGCTTTTCTTCCCCCTCCACCACCACAAGCCAGATCCGCACTCTCTCTCCTCCGTTATCTCCACTTCCCCTCTGCCCTATCCCACCGCCTTCTCTTCTTCCTACCCTCCGCCTGCCTTCCCGTCATTCCCTCCTACAGCCGCAACCTCCCTCCTCTTCGATCCTTACCTCTCAAGCGTTTTCGGACCCGACAATGGGTAGATCTTGGCTGTTACGGCCCCCTCCGGTTAATAAAGTTTTCTGATGGCACGGGCGGCGGCTATGGAAGACTATTGTGTCCGGGGAAGTGACTATTTCACTGAACTCGGTTGAACTCGGTGCAAAGTGTTGGAACTTGGTGGGACGGCTCAGTGGATCTCGGTTGTGTACCAGTGCTTCTGGGTTTTGTATTTCAGTGGCTGTTGGTGCATCTCGGGGAAAACTAGTGAGTCGACTCAAGGATCCTTGGCTGCACAAGTTCTTTGGGTTATGCTTAGTCAGTTTGTTTAGTTTGTTTTCTTAGTTTGTTTTCTTGTTTTTTCTGCCGATTACTGTGCGCTGCATTTGTTTGGTTTGAGCTGGGAATATTTTGTATTCTCTACCACTTTCATTTGGAACGGATTCATCATTCCGTCCCCTAGGTGTCGGGTCTGCTTCGGCAGGTGTGTCTACGAGTCGGTGGCCAGTCAGCCTAATGCCGTTCTCTTTTTCACTTATTAGGGGTTTGGGCTTCATTCCTATCTTTATTGTAATCGGTGCCGGATGGCTTATAATGATATCTTGACTTCTTTCAAAAAATAAAGATGGGCCTTTAGGTACGGTCGTACGGACATCCAGTATTTTGATATCGCATAAGGAAAATGATACGTACACAACAAAACTTTGACAACAAAAAGGCCACAACACCAAAACGACGTCGTTTTGGTGTTCAGGCCCAAAAAAAAAAAAAAAAAAAAGGCACGATCAAAATTCAAATTAGGCGCTGAAACCCAGTTCTTCCCCAAATTTGTTCCATACATACTGAGAGCGAGAGAGGGAGGTGCGATCCCACCGGCGACCACAACACCACAATCATCTTCTCCTTCTCCGGCGACCACCCCCACCACCGCATCACTGCCGTACGCTGCCGCGTCCCTCTCCAAATTTGTTCGATACAGACTGAGAGCGAACGAGAGAGAGGGAGGTGCGATCCCACCTCAACCGGCGACCACCACGCCACAATCATCTTCTCCTTCTCCGGCGACCACCCCCACCGCCGCATCACTGCCGTACGCTGCCGCCGTTAAACACCAAAACGACTTTGCTGTTTGAAGTCCTTTGACAACAAAGGTTTCTCTCTCTATCCTTTGTCTCTCTTTCTCTCTGTATCTGTTTATACTCATATATATGTCAGATGCATATATACATTCATATTAGGGTTATACATTTTGCATCTTGAGTTGGTAAATTAGGGTTTTTTTTTTAACCTTTCTATGTCAGATGAATTAGGAATTATCTTTTACTCCTGTTAGATAAATTAGAAGTTTTGGTGTAGTTTGATTCCTTGAAAAAGTTCGGGTTTGATGTATTTTAGTAGACTAATTTATAAGAAATTTTTTTGTGGTAAATAGTTTATCATCATATCAGTGTCTGGATACTGAGTATGTAACCTGGGAAAAATGTAGTTTCTAATCTGTTTCCACTTTTCTCAATCGATCTGTTATTTTTTAATTAATTGTCATTTTATGCCCATCCCCTATTGCAATTATCGTCATTGGTATTACATTCTTATTTTATTACTATTATACTTTGAATTGAGTTGGGTGTTTTTTTTGTACAAGATTGGATCTTGGCCACATTGTATCTAATTCATTTTTTCTGTTTTTGAACCAGCAGATGATGTCGTCGGACTCTGTTCCTTCGACAATGCCTCCAAACAAAGAGTATGGAGAAGAAGAGGAATGGAGTGGAGATAGGGAAAACGAAGAAGAGGTTTTGAGTGGTCCTTCCAACAAAGAGTGTAATGAGGATGGGGAAGAAGCAATAGTAGATTGTGAAGAAGATAGAGTTGAAGAACCGAAGAAGGGGATGGCATTCGACACACCGGAGGAAGCATTTCTATATTACTCAAGTTATGCAAAAGGAAAGGGGTTTGCCGTGGCAAAAAGAACATCGAGAAAGGGAAAAGATGGAAACTTGACAGACATAGGGTTTGCATGCAGTCGTGCTGGGAAGCCAAGGGTGAGAACAAGCAATCCGGTCAAACCACGGCCACAAACAAAAATTGGTTGTCAAGCTCACGTTACTGTTTTGATACACCCGGATGGAAAGTGGAGGTTAAATCGGGTTGTGTTGGAGCACAATCATGAACATAGCCCAGGAAAGGCAAGGTTTTTTAAGAGCAATAGGAAACTAGATGAGCATGTAAAAAGGAAGCTTGAAGTTAATGATCAAGCCGGTATAAAACTCAACCAGACTTTTGATTCATTTAAGATCGATGCTGGGGGACCTGAGAAGCTTCCATATTTCCAGAGAGATTGCCGAAATTATTTGGACAAGCTTCGACGTTTACGACTTGTGGAAGGAGATGCTGAAGCGATGCACAGTTATTTCATGAGAATGAAAGCCGATAATTCTGATTTTTTTTTCGCAATGGATTTGAATGATAAGGGTCGACTGAGGAATGTATTTTGGGCCGATGCAAGGAGTAGGGCAGCTTGTTAGGAGTAGTTTTATTTTTATTTCTTTTATGCAAAACACATGCCAATGGTCTTATGGACCTTTTGATATTGTGTCATGTGTCCGTATCGTGTCTTGTGTCCTTTGTTCGTATCATGTCTTGTGTCCTTCGTTCGTATCGTGTCTTGTGTCATGTGTCCGTATCGTGTCTTGTGTCCTTTGTTCGTATCATGTCTTGTGTCCTTTGTCCGTATCGTGTCTTGTGTCTGTATCGTGTCTTGCTATTTCTATTGATTTGTTATGGAGCAGCCACATGACCTTTGAGATTTCGAGAAATATTGGTTTTCTAAGCAATATTGTCATTGTATTCTATATTATCTTTTTTGCTTGGTTGGACATATTCTTAGAGAAATATTGGTTTTCTAAGCAATATTGTCATTGTATTCTATATTATCTTTTTTGCTTGGTTGGACATATTCTTAGCAACAGGATGCCCCTAACAATACATCTTTCGACAATGGAGAACATGTTATTTGGTGGTAAAACTTTGTTTAAAAAGTAGGTTTTTCTGAAAAAATTTGGACAGCATCTCCCCTATTTTCTTGCCTAGCCCGACGTCTCAGCGTCTCATCAGACAGTCAACAACAAGAGAAAACACGGAAGATATAATATGGACTCACGTCGAGTCATGCTCATCCTACTAACAATACATATCCATATCCCATATTGGGGTCATGCTCATCTCATAATCGAAACAAAAAGTCTTCATTTATGAAATTCATCCAATATAGACAATCATACACGTGTTCTAATTGAAACGAAAGTTGGTCTTCATTTACTAAATTCATCCAATACAAACTTTCATCATCTACGTTACGCTCTATATACAAGAAAAATGAAAGAAAAACAAAAATTCTTGGTAAGTTGATCTCTTTCTTCATCCTGCTATTTGATTGCTCCATCCTTGTCTCTTGCTTCATCTCTTTCTTGGTAGGAATTCGACAGCAGCTGCAAAAGTTGTTTCATGCACTTCTTGTTTCATACAGACATTCGCATGAAACTGTGTTCAGGGCTTCACCCACTGTCTTATCTTCCTCGTTGATCTCTGTCATAACCAGCTATTTCACTGCCCACCATCACCACTCTTCCTGGTAACAGAAGCAGTGCAATACACCCCATTAGGTAAAGACAGTGGAAGTATAAGGCAGGAAGTTAAAGTCCAAGTCGAATTTGACAAATCAGACTTGGGATTACCAAAAAAGAACATCTTCATGATCTGAAAATGTACCAAAAAATGCAGCATACATAGATTGAACTCCATCAGTTCATACACCGGAACACTAAAATTTCCTTTTCCACGGTCCTGTTTTCTCATCAAAAAGTACAAAATGAAGGAAGCAAATCCTCAAAAAAATCAAAGCAAAACTTTCAGTCTCTTGTATAAAGAAAGGGCCAGCACAATGAAAATTGAATGCCACAACCAACTACCAACAAAGGTACTTCAAATTGAGCCTAACAATAAGAAGAATATTAACAAGTTCCAAAACTAAAAATAGGAAAGAACACCAGTAGATTCACCCAAGATTGGGATAAACCCAATGTAGGGATAAACCCTTTTTTAATCACCCATTTGTTTGTTTGTTATGCGAAAGTGCAGTGAGCATATATCATGTATTCAGGACCAAAAAAACAAAAACAATGATTTAGCTACATAATTTTCCACTGATGCAAATGGAGAGAAATTTAAGCAAGAAAATGTTTTACCGTTCAAAATTATTGTTCCAGTTCTCGATTGAACAGAGAACAATCGTCTAATCGTCAAAAAAATTGACCCATCAATCCAAATTAGGGTTCCTGAAATTGGAATCCTAATTTTTGTGCAAAACCCCCCAAATTCGTAATATTGAAACAAGTTTAGGTAGAAAGCGCAGTGAGAGAGAGAGAGAGCAGCGTGATAGAGAGATTCCTAACAACAAAACTAGGGAAAAAATCTAAGAACCCAAACCTGATGAAATCGTACAATAGTTGTGGTGTTCAACGGCGACGGACTACGGCAGTGGTGCGGTGGTGGGGGTGGTCGCCGGAGAAGGAGAAGATGATTGTGGTGTGGTGGTCGCCGGTTGGGGTGGGATCGCACCTCCCTCTCTCTCTCTCTCTCTCAGAGCTTGTATCGAACAAACGGGGAAGGAGGAAGTTTCAGCGAGATTTGGATTTTGATCGTTTTTTTTTTTTTTTTTTTTTTTGGGCCTGAACACCAAAACGACGTCGTTTTGGTGTTGTGGCCTTTTTGTTGTCAAAGTTTTGTTGTGTACGTATCATTTTCCATCGCATAAACATCATTGGCTGTAACTCCTAGTCTAATGTGTTTTGTTTGTCCGAGAAGAGATATAGAGGATTTGAATACGCTCCAAAACTAGAATTGTATGTCATGCAAATCACATTTCCTTGGTTTTTTTTTGTTTTTTTTAACCGAGGTGATTGATTTGGGAATACAATATGAGCCTTGATAATTATGTCTCTGTTTTTTAATGATGTGAAAGGTTTAAAACTCGGCTTTCTGTGTAATTATAGAGTATCGCTAGTAGAAGCACAAGAGATATATGTTTCTGTTTAGCTTGGAGAAAACTTTAATTGGGAAAAACTTTTGAAACCTTAATTAATGATCCTAGACAATGTTGTTACATGTAATGATAAGTTGCTTTCTGTTAGGCGTGTTAAATTTCTTTCACCATACAACATTAAACATTCTTAGATTACTGCGTGGACCATTTTCATTTTCATAAGTGAGTAAATAACATTTCCAAAGAATACTATGGAAATAGAAAGGATTTGTTGGATAGAGAAACTTAGTTAAGTTGATGTTAGATTGCGTTCAGTCGTGCCTTTACACATGGGCATTCGCTAGGATGAACAAAACCTAAAGCAGGTATTTGATTTTTCTGGCCATTTCATTTCTTTTTGTTGCTTGCATTCTTTTGTACATGGGTGGCATCCCCTTGATGCCTTGGCAATCAACTTTATACCTTCTTTTTTTTTTTTTTAAAAGAAGAAGAAGAAGCTATTCTCGTTATTTACTTTAGTAGGGTTTTTTTTTTTCCTTCCGAACAATTTTTTGTACTTACATGGACATGCTGCGTGTATATACACTGTAAATAACACATTCAAGAATAGATAATAGGAGTCTAGGTTGCAGATAAGAGAATACAGTTGTGGCTAAAAGAATAGCTTACATTTATCAACAAATGGAGCAGGTCTGCTGAATTTAGTTTGTTGTTGTTTATATAGCTTGGTTTATAGCCAAACACACTCACTAAGATGATGCAACCCACAAGCTTGTTCCTTATATGACATGCCAAATAAACTGTTTGAGACACAATTGAGGTGTTTCTAGGCTCCCACTTTTGGTGATTGATTACTTGAATGGACAGGCACTTCATTTTGGTTACTTTGATTGGACAGCCACTTTATTGTTCAATTGACTAAATAGGATTACTTACTGTCAACGATCAACCGATTTCATGCATCAGTTACATTTTTGTGTACAAATCTTCATTGTAATGTGTATCGGAATACACGAATTCATGTACGTTTCTGTTTAACAATTTGGTTCTTCTCTTGTTTATGCAGGAACTTTGTGCATTTGATTGTTTATTCATGGAGTAGCCACCTCAATTAAGTCTTATAAAGTCTTGAGCTTCCAGTTAAAAAATAGCCATACTGGGATCCCAATATTTTTACGAGAATGATTCTTGCAAATATACTCAGTTTGTTTATTCTGATTAACATTATCAGTTTCATTCTGAGTGGCCTACCATGCAGTTGTGGGGAGACATAAGTATTCCTGTATGGTTGCGTATGTGCTTTGAAATCTTATTTGACACCGTCTTATACCATGATTTCCTCTATGCAACAAGGGAGAGTTGTCTAACTAATTTGACAGGATCGATAGAAAATTTTTGAATGTGGGGGAGGAGCTGTGGAAGGAAACTATACGTACCATTAGAAATGGGATCCCGCCTTTACCAACTGGAGGGGCTTAAGTCAAATACGTCTTACCAAGTGAAGATATCATATCCAGCTTCTGTATGTACGGTGAAACTTCTTCTTATTTTTGCCAATATTTCCTTGTGGAACTTGCCTCATTGTTATTGATCAACAGATACCTTTAAGATTTTCTCTACTGCTTACAAGAGGTAATTCAAGCTTAGTGCAGAATTGGAAGAGAAAATTACTCAATACGGAAAAGTTGATTTTCAAAACTGATAATCTGGAAGACAAGGTTTGACACTATCTTAATAAGTAACTGTTTGGTTTGAAAAGATTTTAGTTGAGGACTCTGCACAGGGTGAAATATGCCTTCTGGTTACTGTGGAGCCTGAGGGGGTTGTTGCAATACCAAATGTAGAGGAGAGAAAAGAAGTCATTTTTAACATAGGTAACTTCGAATTCCCCTCTTAGATTATGACATGCACCTATGATTGTCGCACCAGATTTTTAGTTTTGTCCTTTTAAGTTTTCGTATATCCATGTAATTTGAATAACTGAACAGATCGGGAGCATTTTCTTGACCTATAAACTGTATCTTTCTTGCTCCCTGAGACTAGAACTTTTGCATCTTATTTTCCCCATGTCATTCCAGCTGTCTATTATTCGGGGAAGCTATTTTTGGTTATCAAATATGTTTTCCACCGTGGCGTTATTCGGAATTTGTTGGCATGGAAGTGTGCTGCCTTTTTTTTTTGGTCCCATTTCGACATGCTTTTTTAAAATTTTCGGAAGCATGCGCGAAGAAGTATCTATGATATATCTTGCGGCTTCTGCGTCTTCGTCTATTGAAACTTTTTAAGTGGAGAAAAACTGCTTGCATGTACTTTCTTTTAGTTCCTGATCAAAGAAGAAAACACCTTTTTTAGTTGGAGCGGTGGTGATTGTGCTGTGTACCAATAGTTAGAACTGCTATGCACCTTCTTACACCTGCTTAGTTCTTTGAGAAAGTCAATAATACCGAAGAAATAATTTAAGATCTTTCAGTGGCAGATATTCAGATGTTCATAGGCTTATCCAATTTGCTTTACCTATGCATGGTCCATTAGAAGCTCCACCGATAAATTAGGAAAAAAATTTGGTGATAAGATTATGGTTTCCCAGATGGTTGCTTGTAAGTTGTAACATAATGGACCACTAAAACTTCTGCTACACTAAACCATTAGCTACATTAGGCTCTGTTTGCTAGCACTTGTAAGTTAGCTTTTTAGATTATTGGCTTTGGGAAATTAAAATAAGTTGTAAAAGATTTGTTATAGCTTTTTATAAGCTGTAAAAAAAAGTATAAGCTGTTATGTGCTTTTTATGACCTAAATGTCTATATTGCCCATAAAACTTGAGTAAGAATAACTTATTCACTTCAGGATTTTGTCCATTGATGTTTAAACAACTTAAAATAAGCAAAAAAGCTTGAAATTGGAGCTTAAAATAATTTTGCTTCATTGGGTAAAATAAGCCAAAAAAAGAAAAATAAGTGATTATTTATAATTGGTAACAAATACCCTTCATTAGCTTTTTAAAACAAATAAGTTAGATTTTAAGTGCTAGCAAACGGGGCCTTGGTGTCCTTTTAGAATAAAGACGATGGTGGATTTGACAATTTGAGTGGTCATAACAGCACTACAAGCAGTCGACTTTGTGTGGATGCTGATTCTTTTTTATTACCTGCCTTATGAAAATAGAAGCACGGTCAGCTAGACTTTGGTCCCAAAAGATAAACCTAAATATACTTTTTCCTGCCCTGAAGCAAATGTTATCTGGTTGAGTCCAGTAGTGCCATCCCAAGCCTACAACTTGACATGTAACTAACTCATCACGGAATTTTATGATTTCACAGAAAAACCATTTTTGTTTGAACTTCATGATATGTCGGGTTTTTTTTTTATATTTTTTATGGTTTTTAGTGATTTGAAGGGTTTTATATGGTATTATGTCCTCCGGCCGGGGAGATGCTATGTGTTTCTCTCTGATAACTCTGCATTTATGTATAATTTGTAAATTGTAATTAATGATAAGTCTGAATTAACAAATTATTGTTGCTCGAATTGCACTATTCTGATATCGATACCTCCACTGACTATGTGATCGATGCATACTTGTTTTCATTGGCAGTTTGTGATGAGTTATTACGTTATTCATTCCCCAGTATGCCTGGTGGCCGGGTTGTAATCTTGGTAGTGCTTTGTTTGGGTTTGGCTGCTGTGATCCCACATTTCCTTCCGTGCCGTGGTACTTTATGAGAACAAAGCGAAGCCAACAATCTGCCAGTCGAATAATTACTTCAATGGATCCTTGAAGAACATGATGTACGTACGTTCCATGTCATGTGACACTTTTCAGATTACTGGCAAGTAGAAGATGCCATGCATAGCTGAGCTTGCTTGAAGTTCTGCTACTCACTCAACTCCTACTCTTGACTGGAGCAGCTTCGGTCAACGGCTTCCAGAAAGGAGCTAGCGGCCATTTAATCCTGCTATTTACTTACTTTATTTGGATTTTACTTGAGCCTTATGTTTTTTCATACTGTTAATCGACAAAAGGAACCAGGAATTTAGGATGTCCTTAACTATATATTTTGTCTTTTTTTTTTTTTTTGAACGGAATCTTGTCTTATCATAATTCCTCTTTTTTGTTTTTGTGTTTTTGGGTATTGGTTGAAGGTTAAAAAAAAGAAGAAGAAGAAGAAGAAGTAGACGTAATGTGATTGTCCTTAACTTTTTTAATAGAAGAATGATAGTATACTTTAATAAACCCCGAATAGCACCGGAAACCATTCATTCGACTCTCTATCTGTGGCAAGTATTTCATACTCTATTTCCTTTTCCTTTTTGCTTTGTTGCACATTCATATGGGTTTTCCAATCTAGGACTTAGTTTCAATGCAAAACGAGGGTTTTGCTGAGAAAAAAACTGTGGCGGTGGATCGACACCCGATATACAGAAAGAAAAGCTCGAACAACTACGGAGAACCTTAGTGAGCTGGTGTCTAGGTTAAAATTACGGTTTGTTTTCAGAACAGTCTTTAAATAAGAAGGTGAAACGTATCGATGTGAGGAAATGACGACGACGATGATCTGTCTATTAAGAAGAAAATCAAAATCATTTATTTCTAGTTGAATTTACCATTCAACTATTTGTCGGTGGCGTCGGACATGGTAAGGCGTTTGGGTGGTGTTCCGGTGTTTTGTTGCTGTATCCGTCAACCAGATGACGTCGTACAGCGGCACTTCAGAGCAGATCAAGGCGGCAAAGTGCTGTTCGACGGCCAGGGATTTGTCGGAGATGTGGGTTGTTCAATGAGAGAGAGGGATTGAGGGTTTATAGGAATATTAGGTTTACAAAAAAAATGGGTTTTGTTTAACCATTAGTATTGGGTTTTTTTGAATGTTAGGATGAGAATATGACTTTAATTTGACCATGATGGATACGGTCGTCAAGGTAGTAGAAAGGAGGACCTCCATTTAAATGCGCCATATAAAATTTATCAGAACATAGTTAACAAAAGAGATTTCTTTTTCTTTTTTTTTTTTTTTTGATATAGCTTGTCAGGGGTTGTTCGGCTAGCTTACGTGCACCTTGATTATTCTCCTCCCCGGTCCAGTCAAAGACAAGCCATCCAAAGGCGACGGCACATTGACCAGTGTGGGGTCAGGTGACGCCATGGTAGAAAAGGAATTTACAATTGCTCTACTGAATTTTTTTTTCTAATTAGCAAATGACCCCATAAAATTTTGGCGTTGAAACCACTGCATTATTTTCCTTTATACCCACTGCCATGGAAGGTAAAATTAAGAGGCAGATTGATTAAAAGGTTGTTTGAATTGCTCCTCTTTATCATCCACATATGGTCGGAGTTATTTGTTGAAAATAGATTACTAAAGATCCATTGGGCTAACATTTTAGTGTCTTTCGCGCCATCTTTTTACTGTTTTCTCCTAATTTTTACGTACTAGACTAGGGTCAAAATTTACATCACATCGTTCGGCTTGACGAGATGAATCGAAGAATATAAAATTATTGTTCAAAGTTGAGAAAAGTTCATATAAGACGATACTAAAAACACTACAAGATAATCATTTCTCTTCTAGTGTCTTTCACGTCATCATTAGTTTTTTTTTTTTTTTTACTTTACGTTATACTTTTGTGATTTTTCTCGTTGAGTTGAACGATGTAGTTTAAAATTTGAACAGAATCAAGTAAGAATTAAGAGAAAACAATCAATAAGATGGTGCCAGAAAGACACTTAAAAAATAGCCCAAGGACTCAAATTGTCATTCCTACTACAAATGTTATTTTCTTAGGTTAAAAAAAAAAACGATATTTATTTTTACTGTTGACCCTATGTATACAATTTAGTGGAGTCACCACTTAAGCCATCTACGCAAGGAACTAGGAAATTCACAAAAAGAGAGTACGTAAATCAGTTTAGTAATTATTAGTACTAACTAAAATATACGAGGTTGCCCCAGAAAACATGGGTATGCATTCTTTCAGAAAAGGATCGTTGGAGGTAGAGGTGTCAAACAGGCCCGTCGTGCCGTGCCGTGCCGCTTTTCTTCCGTGCCAACCGTGCCTGTGCCATGCCGTGCCCGTTTCCTTAATCGTGCCATGCCGTGCCGTGCCAAATCGTGCCGTGGCCATTTTCAATCGTGCCGTGCCGTGCCATTTTTCTTCATTCGTGTCGTGCCATTTTTCTTCATTCGTGTCGTGCCGTGCCGATTTGTAACCGTGCCGTGCCGTGCCGGCCCACTTACTTAATCGTGCCGTGCCGTGCCGACCCGCTTAATCATCTGACTCGTGTCGTGCCGTGCCGTGCCGATTTGTAACCGTGCCGTGCCGTGCCGGCCCACTTACTTAATCGTGCCGTGCCGTGTCGTGCCGTGCCGACCCGCTTAATCGTCTGACTCGTGTCGTGCCGTGCTGTGCCCATTTACTTAATCGTGTCGTGTCGTGCCGTTTTTTTAAATCGTGTCGGGCCGTGCCGGCCCGCTTAATCTTTTGAGACGTGTCGTGTCGTGCCGTTCCCGTTTACTTAATCGTGTCGTGCCGGCCCGTTTACTTAATCGTGCTGTGCCGGCCCGCTTAATTCCTTATTTTGTTTGTTAAGTAAATAAGGGAAAAAAACAAAAAAAAAAATTTAATTAACTTACTCTTTTTAATTAATTGCCCGAATTGTCATGAAAATGAGTTGTAATAAATTTGAATTAATTGCCCGAATTGTAATGAAAATTTATTTCTTGCGCCAAGCGCGCGCGCGCGCGAGAGAGAGAGAGAGAGAGAGAGAGAGAGAGAGATACAAAACTAGGTTGCATTTTTTCATTCAAACAAAAAATATAAGTCTCAAACATTATATCTTACAACTTTATTCCGAATAAAAAAAAGTAGCAAAAAAATACAACCTAGAAACCTAAAACAACAATTACAATAAAGTATAAAAATGTTGAAATTGGTCTTGCACACTAGTTTCTTGAATCTTCGGGCCTTCCGCAATTTTTTGAATCTTCGAACCTGTCATTCAAAACTTATTCCAAAACAACAATCAACTGAAAAAGTAAATATATATATATATATATATATATATATATATATATATATATATATATATATATATATATATATGCAACAATTAAAGAATGGCTCAGATACTCTGTAGGGTTACAATATTAGTTGCCAAATTGACCTTCTAATGTTGTCCCGCCTATAACTTATTCCAACGTTTATCATCATAGCCAATAAAACATGCATAACAGCATAAATAGGGTTTCAACATTAGTTGCCAAATTGACCTTCTAATGTTGTCCCGCCTATTAACTTATTCCAAAACAACAATCAACGTGTATCATCATAGCCAATAAAACTGCCCAGATTACACCCTAAACCTTAAAACCCTAAACCAAACCCCAACTCCAAACCACCCCAACCCCCAACCCTAAACCCAACCCCAAACCCCCAACCCCGAAACCCTAAACCATAACCCTAAAACCACCCCAACCCCAAAACCCGTAAACCCTAAAACCATAAACCCTAAAACCCTAAACCAACCCCAACCCCAACCCACCCCAACCCCCAACCCCAACCCCAACCCCCCCAACCCCTAAACCCTAACCCAACCCCAACCCGAAACCCTAAACCCTAACCCCAAAACCACCCCAACCCCAAAACCCCTAAACCCCTAAACCCAGATTGCACACAAACTGCCCAAATTGCACAAAACTGCCCAGATTGCACACAAAAACTGCCCAGATTTTGCAAACATGCCCAGATTTTGCACAAAACTGCCCAGATTTTGCACACAACTGCCTAGAATTCACACAAATTACCTAGAATTCACACAAAACAGCCCAGAATTCACACAAAACTGCCCAGATTGCACCCTAAACCCTAAAACCCTAAACCCAAACCACCCCA